>JAVJIF010010052.1:0-153274 GCA_038442645.1 Agave tequilana
CAATTTGATCTTGTTACATTTGCAAGAGATTTGAAATCTGTATTCGAGGAGTTTGACACAACTGTTTTGTGCATGAAGTTCTGGATTCTATCAATGGGTCTCCACCTCCTGCAGGATTTCTTTTGCAAGAAACAATTAGCACACATGGAGTTTCTGGATTTCATGTGGACTGTATGCATCCAGTTCAATGCACCACTGTTGGCTTCTAGAATCTAATACCATTGCTCCTCAAGCCTTATTAGGTAGTTGTGATTCTCCTTTTAGGCAAACATTAGGAACAATTACTTCCTTATTCTTGGTATTTTGTAAGTGTTGAAATTTTTTATATGAGGAGCCGGATAGCAGAATCAAAATCTACTTCATTATTCCTGGGTGATGCAGCTTTCATAAATTGTCATGGTTTTCTTATGGACCTGAAAACTATGTATGCGAGGATCTATTTGATATAACTTCAGAATTCAAAGAAGATTTAAGTGTCTATGGGATATGGCACATCAAGTAGATTTTGATTCTCCTAACCAAATCAAATTACCAATGGTAAAATCCTGATTAGGTGACCAATTAATTATGCATTTACATTACCAGAGGAAATACAGATTTATCGGCAAAGAGAGCGGTGGAAATCTGACTGCCTGAGGTGGTGGTGGGATCTGCTTACCTAACTACCAGTAGAAATTTAAGGAACTCGAGCAAGTGATAGAAAACCTGCTCCGGGGTTCTGCCCCTGTTCATGCACCATATTTGGTGTAAGCTGAGCTACATACCACATTCAGATTTTGCATACTGATTAAGTTTGGAGCTTGAGTTGGCTTTGGAACTGTTTGCCAATGTAATTTGGACGTCTTTATGAGTGGTGTTGGATATTGCTTGGAAACAAAATAGAATTTAATATGGGATCTTGTGTTATTTCCGTTTAAAGATCTCCATGTGGAGCTGTGATGTAGTAGTCTAATCTAGTGTTAGCGGACTACTTTGTTAGTGAAGAAATATGCTATTAGTTTTCAATTATGATTTTAAATTCTAGGAGTGATGTTCAGATGAAAATTTTATAAGATTGGACGAGCCATGCTCAATGGGGGAATGTTGGACAATGAAGGAACAAGTTGTCCGAAAGCTGGGTATGAAATGAGAATATTGAGATGGATGAGCACTAATAGGCTAAAAATAGTTTAAAAAAACAAATGTACGTTTTAAGATGTTAGAGGGAGCTCAAATTGAGATGATGAGGGAGACTTGTTTGAGGTGCTTCATACATGTGCAACAGAGAGTATGATTACACCAGAAAGAACGCGGATTCAAGCAGTCAAAAAGTACAAGGTAGATTGTGATGTAGCAGAGAAATGGCCCTCAATAGGTTTGAGAGGGAAAAGATTCATGTACTTGTACCCCAACATTTGGGTTAAACTACTTGTTATTGTTGTTGATTCCATTTTATTGTTACCGAGGAATATTTTTTGCCTGTAATTTGGCAGGATTGATTACCCTTAAGAAAATATTATATTGGCTGGATTGATGCTCAGCTTTTTTGGAGCGCAACAACTTGTGAAGATATAATGGATCAGGTGATAACTTCTGAACTACTAGAGTTAAATATATGGAAAGATTTTTGGCTTTAGAGGTTGCGAGTTGCAGCTAGGATTGCATTAAAATGTAGACCTGTGGGAGTTTCCAGTTTGTTTCAGATTTTATATTAGGGTTTAATGCTAGACTGTTTAAAAAAACATGGGAGTTTAGATTTAGTTTTTCTCTTGGTTCTTAAATTGAAACAGTCCCTCTTGATTTATCTACTGAAATTTAAATTCTAAGGGTGCTGGAAGTTAAATTGGCCAGCACAGATCTGCTATCAAAGATGGAAGACGTAGTTGGTACATGGGTGCTGTCTAGGACACATGACCATCCTGTCCAACTACAATATGGGTCACATGAAATTTTGTATATCTATGTCCTCAAGAAAACTTGAAAAAACCTTTCTAAATTCTTTAGATATTACCTATAAGCTTCTAAAAGATTATGTCGAATAAAATTTGTGCTTGGTTTTGCCTACTTGAATTGTTGTGATTCCAATTTTTCTAATCTTGATAGTGTTAATTAATGCTTAGATCTTATAGTATAGTAGTTATTGTTCCTAGCTGGAAATTTCCAATAATAGGAATGGAGATTCTTCTAACTATCTTATGCCTGCTTTTTCTTTGTTTTTTTATTTGCCCTTCCATCATCCTTTGGTTGGAATAATCCCAACTATTCTGCTCATCTTTGTATTGAACTTTGAGATGATACCTTCCTAGAGAAATTGTCTATGCTAGATATTTCTTTATGCATAAAACCAATGCTTTAATACCTGCTCACAAATAGATTTTGAACTTAATTTTCTTTGAATAGTTTAAAGTATTTTAAGCACTTGTTCTGACCCGTATGGACATGCGTCGATGGATACGGTCTTTTTGTTCATAATATAGCTGATGGCTAACATTACATCAGATTAGCCTATATATCATAATTTAGATGACACTTGGCTTTTAGATAGCGTAGGCACTTCTTTGGCATGCTGGTAGATATCTGGCTGAATCAGGCATATGACAGAGATGTGGTATACAGTGGTAAGACCTCGTATATTATTGATGTCCTCTGATGTCAATCCAGTTGGCGGTGCATGCATCTTGTGCATAGAAATCTAGGTGATTTTTGTTGCATTCTGTAAATGTCCTTGTAACGGAGTTATTACCTTGGACATGAATTGCATTGCGTTGATGCAGTTTTATCGCGCGACCCCCCCCCCCCCCCCCCCCCCCCCCCCCCCCCCCAAAACAAAAAATAAAAAAAATAAAAAAAAAGAAAAAAGAAAAACCAGAGGCTAGGGTATCTAATATGCATGTTGATCGGAAATCACCTTCACCCTTGCTTGTTCTATGTTCAGAGATTAGGGCTGGATTCATTAGCTTTTTATGTTTCTATGGTTTTGCTGTTCTGTTGAATGACCATATTTAGTCTGTGGCTCAGTAAAATCCTCATGACTGATGCATGTGAATTTAGAAGATTTTGCTTATGACATGCTTGCTTTGGCATGTGGAAAATGTTGGTCAATTTTGACATTTGGAATATAATGCCTTTAACTAACAGGTCCTCTTTAAATAAGATTCGCATAAATTATTTCAGATGGTTAAACAAAATTAAAATCTTTGCTTGGATGAAATAATTCGGGAAGCTTTATCCTGCTGTGGTCTTGTATTATACGCAAATAACCTTAATACCATGCAATGTAAAAAATGTAACTTTTTTGTGGTGGGTAGCAGCAGCAATGACAATTCACATTATATATAAAGATATTTGCTATAGTATTGTTTCTGGTTGTTTAAAGGACATTCTGGAGACCAAAATAGTGTTTGAGGAAACTCCACTATTAAAAAATATGATGACATGAACTGTTGGCAAATTTCCTTCTGAGGTGACCTTAGCAACGACTGAAAATCTTCATTTGCATATTAGGGGCTCTGGTAGATGAAAATATAAATGACGTTACTTTGACACTGTAATGGATATAGTTTTTCTTTTCTTCTTTATCCTTTTGAAAACATGAGGTGGTTATTACATTTTTGGTGAATCCTTATTCTCTGAGTTGAGTAGAATTTGAGAATCTCTCCTGTTTCCAGAATTACTGAGAAACTTATCTTGTGAATAAAGTTGATTGCAATGACTTGTTACCTTCTGTGGTAAAAAGGGACTTTTTTGTGGTAATTCATATATAAAATAAGGTGGATCTTTGAAGATTAGGTGGGGAAAATTTGGAAACTTTTTCACTTTACGTGGCTGATGCGGACATCGTGAAGCCGAAACCCAATTCAAAGCCCAATTCAAAAACATGAAAAGTGTACCGAAGGAGGCTCAAGAATTCTATAGCAATTTGGTTCTAAAAGAAGTTGTAAATTCATAGTAGTATTAGGAGTTCTAGTTTCTATTTCTTATATTTTGTTTTTTAGTAATACAATCTGTAGTAGGATTACTACTTTACTTTATAATAGGATTACTACTTTACCTTGTAGTAGAGAATAAAGATTATTACTCGGTTTTCATCGACTGTACTACTTCTTCTCATCGGCGTGAGTTGAAAAATAAGCAACAATCAACAAGTAAGTTAAGATCAAATTTACAACCATCTCAGGTATTTTTCTTATTACATCAACCCTTTAATTACAAGTTTAGATATACATCAAGTCTATTATCTATTCTAATATTCTCTCTACATTAAAAGTGAGAGAATGTTTCTATTTCTCCCTTGTGATGGCTTGATTTCTTTATTGCGTATAGAACTTGATTTCCTGCATAAACAAAAGTTTCTAATTAGTTCTTTAAACATTAAAATTGATAAGCACTTGTATGATCAACATAGCATAACTAAATATTATCTGTTTTAATTCAATTCCTACCAATAATTTTTCTTGTTGATGAAGTGTATCTTTGAGTTAATTTATCTATTGCTTCGCCCCATACACGTTTCACATTATTTTTGGTATCAGAGCACAGTTAGATAGGATTTATATTTAGAAAATATTTAAACGTAGTTTCTTGCATCCAGTTAATTTTAAAACCCAAAAAAAAATTTAGTGTAAATTAGGAAACTTTGAAAGGTAAGTCTTTCCCTAAAATTTCGTACAATTGGTATCTAACTAAGGGTACTCAACGTGGTTCTGTAATTAAGGAATGCCAAATGTGAAAAACCTCCCACCTGAGTTACACCAACCTGACCAATTGGACCGGTAAATTGGAGTTTCACTGACCCGATAATTTTAGAAAACAGATTTTTTGAAAACAAAATAAAAAATTAGTATAGATTTGCATTCATATTAGGACTCATACATTGCATTGGTGTTAAATCAAGGAAGGGTACTCAACGTGGTTATGTTTAAGGAACGCCAAGTGCGAAAAAACCTCCCACCTGAGTTGCGCTGACCTGGCTAATTGGACTGATAAAATTAGGTTTGACTGACCCAACAATTTTAGAAAACAAATTTTTTCAAAAACAAAATAAAAAAATAGTATAGAATCGCATTCATATTAGGACTCATACATTACATGCCAACCCGTAGTGGTACTCCATACTTGCGTGAAGAAGTTAGCGAACCCAACACTGATTCCATGGCCTCTCAACCTACTCTAGTTGATCTGATAGCTAAACTTGAAGCCTTGACCCACGATATGGCTCAAACTCGAGCTGATTTACACGAAACTAAGAGCAAGTAAAAGAAATATCTTGTCGAGAGTCTCACTGCTGGAGAAAATTCATCCTCACACGAAAATAACCATCGTGATAACACTGATAACTCACACAATCCCGATGATCAATAACTGAAGAACATCAAGATTGATGTCTCACATTTGATGGACGTCATGACCCACAACTTGTTCTAGATTGGATACTCTAACTAGATAAATATTTTACATGGTACAATCTCACTGAGCCGAGGAAAAATTAAGTTCGCTGCTATGAAACTGACTGGTCAAGCTAGTCAGTACTGGACTAACTTAGAGAACATACGAGCATCCTGACTTCAACGACCTATTGAAATATGAGATATGATGAACGATGAGCTGAAAGATAAGTATGTGCCACCATCATTTAGTGACCGTCTTATGGACAAGTGACATCAATACAATCAAGGCAATAAATGAGCAAAGTAGTATGTTGCAAAATTCGATGAGTTTCTCATTAGATGTAGTAACTTTAGTAAGGAAGAACAAGCTCAAATCTTTTCTAGATTAGAGCCGGACTTGACTGGCGAATTGAATTGTTGTTAGAGAAGTCACCGAATTAGAGAAAGTATACACCATAGTTCAAGATCTAGATTTCCTTAGGTCTAATTATAATACTAGGAGTTTCGATTCATTGTGACTAGGGCTTCTCTTCTTCCCAGTTCAACAAGTCTAGCACCCAATCCTCCTCCCGAAAGAATAACTTCAAAAGGAAACAAAATGATCGTGGCAAATCCTCCGAGCAAAAATTTTCCAAATTTAGTACATCCACTAAGTGTTGTAAATGTCAAGGTTACAGTCACATCACCGCTAACTGTCCTAGCGAAATGAAGATCACTTTTATTAACGGAGTTCCCATATACGCTTCCGGGTCTAATGATGAGGAAGTTACATATCACCCAGACATAAGTGAAAACGATTCTGATTATGACCAGGAAGGTTCTGATGCTGAATGTAACTATATTCAACTCGCACCTTCAAATTACATGTCTGTCATTCGATGTGCCTTCTCACAAGAGAAGGACGATTGGAGAAGAACTGCTGTCTTACACACATTCATTAAAATTGAAGACAAAAATTGGAAAGTAATAGTGGATAGTGAAAGTTGTGTCAAGCGGTATCATCCAAAATGATTGAGAATGTTGGATGGAAGGCTGAATCTCATCCCCATCCATATAAGGTGTCATGGATCAACTTCACGGCCCTAGACGTGAAACAACGATGTCTTGTCCCGATTTAGTTTGATGTTTATAAAGACAAGATATGGTGTGATGAGGTTCCGATGGATTACGTCAAGTCATTCTAGAACGACCATGGCTCTACGACAATGATGTTACTATTCATTTCGATCAAACATGTGTCGATTTGAGCACGAGGATAAGAAGATTAAGTTGACACCCTTACCGACCTATAGCTAAAGGCTTAAACCTAGCACACCGAAGTCGAAAAGAGTTAATTTGATCAGTGCAGCAGAACTTGATCAAGAGCTCAAGAACGGTGCCCCCTTCATGATCCTAGCTACTAAAGAATTTAAAACGCCAGATAGCATTATTCATCCAAAAGTCACCCATGTGATTGTGGAGTTTAGTGATGTTTTCCCTAAAACCTTCTAAATAAATTACCACTGATGTGTGACATCCAACATGCTATCGATCTAGTACCCGGATCAAGTCTGTCAAACTTGCTACATTACTGAATGAACCCAACCGAGCATGCTGAGCTCAAGAGGCAAGTCGATGAATTGGTAGAAAAGGGTTTCATTAGAAAAAAGCATGAGCTTATGTGCGGTCCCTGCATTATTAAAGCTGAAGAGAGATGGATAGTGGCATATGTGCGTGAACAGTAGAGCGATTAACAAAATTACAATCAAGTATCGCTTTCCCATTCCTAGGTTAGATGATATGCTGGATATGATGTCTGGTGCCACAATCTTTTCTAAGATAGATCTTAAGAGTGGTTATCACCAAATTCGCATGTCCGGGAAATGAATGGAAGACTGCTTTCAAGACGAAAGATGGACTATATGAATGGATGGTTATGCCTTTTGAGTTGACCAACGCTCCAAGTACATTTATGCGAGTGATGACTCAAGTATTATGACTTTTATGGGAAAATTTCTTGTAGTTTACTTTGATGATATCCTCATTTATAACCACTCTTGTAAGCAATATTTATACCACCTACGATAAGTTTGTACTGTGTTGAGAAAGGAAGAATTGTATGCTAACCCGAAGAAGTATGCTTTTCTTGCAACACAAATTCACTTTCTAGGCTGTCTTTTTTCGAATGGAGTTTTTGCAGATTCCGAAAAAGTGAGCAATTGAGGAATGGCCAGAACCAAAGATCATTCGTGAGGTAAGAAGTTTTCACGGACTTGTGCTACCTTCTATCGACAGTTTATAAAAGGGTTCAGCATTGTTATGTCCCCTATTACGGACTGTTTAAAGAAAGGTGACTTTGCATGGTCTAACGCTGCTGCTAAAGCGTTTGTCAAAATTAAGGCAAGAATTATCAGTGCCCTAGTTATGCGTCTCCCTGATTTTTCTAAAATTTTTGAAGTAGCATGTGACGCATCCGGCATAGGTATAGGAGTCTTAACTCAAGAAGAGCATTCAGTTGCTTACTTTAGTGATAAATTGAATAACGCCAAACAAAAATACTTTACCTATGATAATGAGTTCTATGTGGTAATTCAAGCACTTTATTATTGGCGACATTATTTGCTACCGCAAGAATTCGTTCTCTTTTCTGACCATGAGGCTTTGAAATATATATATCTCAAAAGAAGTTGAATGCTAGACATGGTCGTTGGATTGAGTTCTTACAGGACTACACATTCACCCTACGTCACAAAGCAGGAGTTGAAAATAAAGCCGCCGACGCTCTCAGCCGTTGAGTGTTCATTTTGAATAAGATGTCAACTGCAGTTATGGTTTCGAGAAATTGAAAACTGAGTATGTGTCATGTCCTGATTTTCACAAAATATATGCTGAACTAAAAGATGGAACTACATGAGAAGTTTATGGATTTGTTCCACATATATTTGTTATTAGGTTGTAAGTTATGCATTTCAAGAACCTCTCTTAGAGAATTCTTTGTTTGAGAATTGCATGTCGGTGGTCTAACTGGACACTTTGGTAATGAGAAGACCATAGAAGCTGTCGTGTATAGGTTCTATTGGCCTAGTTTGAAACACAATGTTGCTAACATGTTGGTAGATGTCACATTTGTCAATTAGCTAAACAACAAAAACAAAACAATGGTATGTATACTCCACTCCCCGTCCCGAATTGTCCTTGGCAAGATGTGAGTGTGGATTTCGTGTTAGGTTTACTAAAAACTTTAAGAAAACTCTATTCTATTTTAGTTGTCGTGGACCGTTTCTCTGACATGGCCCATTTTCTTTCTTGTTCTCGAACTGCAGATGCGCGGTGTTGTCAAATTACACATGGTTTGCCTAAGACTATTGTCTGATAGAGATGTGAATGAAAGGTCACCTAGAGGGGGGTGAATAGGTGACTATGCTAATCTAATGAACTCAATGCGGATTAAAAACTGAATGCAATACACTCAAGTGCAATCAACAAATGATGCACACACAACCAAGCCAAGCAATTATGAATGCACAATATGAATAGTTGCAAGGCACAAAGTAAAGAGAGAGATAGAGAGAGAGAGTCAATGGATCAAGCGCAAACAACAAGATATGTTTCGAGGTTCGATCGTTCGAGCACCCAGCTCTACATCCCCGCCTTCGACACACGAAGGATTTCTAATCCACTAGCAAGTCCACAAAGAACTCTCACAAGGAGTACCCAACTCCTCTCTTTACAACCACAACCTCCTCCTTGAGGCAAGCTCCAATCCAACAAACAATCACCTCACAACCCGAGGGATTAGCACAAAGCAAACAAGGATCACCTCACCACTTGAGGGATACAACCCAAGGCATAAAGCCAAACAAAGATTGGGTTTTTAACTTGGTGGTCTAAACAACAACCACAAACAATTTCTTTCTCCCACATAAAGATCCTATAGAAAAGATTGTAGATTTTAGCTCAAGTGTGGAGAAAACCAGGGATTTGAAACCAGCAACTCAAAGAAAATCTTTGGGAAATAATAGAAATGAAGATAGTGAAGTTCAAACAAAAGCTTTTCCCAAAATCCCTTTTCTTTGATTTTTCAAACCTTAATAAAAACACCAAAAAGATTGTTCAATTTAAATCCAAAACCTCTTTTGATTGCAGCAAAAACACCAGAGAGAATGAAAATATTTGCCCAAAAATTCTTAGAGAAAAACTCTTTCAAATGGGGTATTTATAGGCAAATCTGGAAACTAGCCGTTGGCAGCAGATTTTGCCAAAATAGCCCTGCCGGTCGACTGCACGGTCGACCGTCCAACGGTCATATTCTGACCTTTGACAGCTACCGGTCGACCGCCCGGCCGACCCAAAAAACAGAGAGCAAACTGCTCTCAGTCGGCCGACCGCACGGTCGACCGGCTACAAGTGTAGCCAGCGTGCACGTATTCGTGCACGTCGGTCGACCCTGACGGTCGACCGGCTACATGGTGCGGTCGACCGTTAGGGTCGACCGACCTAGCCTGGCAGACACTGTACAGGTCAGAAAAATAGAGGAAATAAATATCCAATAAATTCTTATAAACTATTAAAAATCCCAAAATAGTTTTGACAATTTGCATTGATATATGAACGTATGATAAAGGTTTTGACTCAAATATCAAGCAATTAAAACTATTTTTGTATCTTACAATATTTTCCAAAAACTAGAAACTGTATTTTTTAAAACTAGGATTCTTGAATAGAAAATACACTTTGTCCAAAACTCATTCAAATACAAAAACATGATATTTAAACTCTTTGAAGCATGATGCATATGGATAGAAATCCAATATACATGAAACTTATACATATCATAGTTTTTGACTTTAATTCCAAATTATGTTTTGTTAATAATACCAAAACATAAAACACATGAATAAGTAAGTCAAAACTAAGTTTGTCTAGGAAATTAAGCATGCATGTATGTAGAACAAATCTAACATACATTAAACCATATAAACTTGTTTTGAATCTATCTATTCATGCAAACCAAGATCGGTTAAACCTAAAACCGAAAAACCGAAAACCAATATTCAAAACATGAAACGTGTGTATTGTGAACTTGAGCATATCATACTATTCTAATCTTTACACTTTGGATCTAAACACAAAACTAAACTATGGTACCGAAGTCTTCTTGTAGAGCGCAAACTCCAAGCCGACTCGATCCAAAACTCCTTGATCCACCGAGCAAGTGCTATATTATATATGATCTTTGACGCTCGGGCTCTTGAATCAACATGTGAAAGCTTCCAAATCATCTTGTTGAAGCTAATCACCAACTAATAACTTGATTAATGATCTGAAACTAAAATCACAAGATTATTAGTACACATAACTACATGAGTTAATCATCATCAAAACTAGGATGGAAGGTCTTTGGGCCAACAATCTCCCCCTTTTTGATGATGACAAAACTCATGGAGTTATATATGCATGGATTAAAGTTAAGCTTCAAAGAAGCTCCCCCTTAACTCATGCATAAACAAATAAATAATAAATTATGCAATAAAGGCTCTTAAACATGAATGCATATAAGTGCATAAACAATAAAAGGTTCTAGATACCAATGAAATGTTTAAAAACAAAACATGCCTCTAGATACCAATTACAAAACATTCAATTACAAAACATGCTCTAAATATCAATTAAAATTAAACTAAATTAAACTTAATATATGCAAAAACATAAACATGCATATAAACTCAAATTCTTCTCCCCCTTTTGTCAATCATCAACAAAGGGGTACAAACCAAAACAAAACAAAATCTTCTCTCTTTTTAATACAAAGAGTCAATCTTCAATAAGGGGTAAAAGCAAAACCAAATCAATAAATTTTTCTCCCCCTTTTTGTTCGAAATAACGAATCAATAAAAATAATATTTTCCCCCTTTAGTCTAAAGCAAAAACAAGACCAATTAGGGGTGACAATCAATTAAGGTACCAAATGAAAATATGTCAAAGAATAGCATCTTGATACCAATAGAAAGGAAACAAACAAAAAAAAAAAAAAAATATTGATACCAATTTTAAGTAAAAACACATGAACAATCTTGATACCAATTGAAATTGAACATAATAAATTTTGAATGTCTAAACACAAAAATTTTGATACCAATTGTAAATAATTTACATTTTGAACATATGATACCAATTTGAAATTTTCAATCATAAAGTAAGGGAGTGGGAATCAAATACCAATTGAAAGACAAAATCAAATTTTCTCCTCCTTTATGAAATACAAACTAAAGTAAATGTTTACTTTTATTTTAACAAGCCTATGCATTGTTTTAAAAAAATTGAAACAAACATATATATGTATGAAAATAGATACCAATAGAAATTGATATTCTTGAAATAGAAAGCATACATACATACAAAATATATGAGTATACAAGAAATGTCAAGATTGATACCAATTGAAAGAATTCAATGATACCAATTGAAATAACAATAATATCAAATGTATACATCATATTATCTACCTCCCAATCATGGTTCAAGTTTTAAATGATTTTCATTATAAAGCATGCATGAACATGATCTCCCATCCATCCTCCCATAGATGGTAGGGGTTTTCAAAAATAGATTTAAAAATGTAGTATGTTTGAAAATCTCTACCATAGTGAAGAATACGAACTAGTTATAGGAAAAACTTTTAAAAACTAGTACGAAATTCTTCAAGCAAGGAATAAAATAAAATTGTTTTTCATAAAACACATGTAAATCACATGATCACTAAACACTCAAAGTCCATAAAGCTCATATTAAATTCTCATGAAAACAAATCATGAGTAAACTAATAAAGTGAGTGTACAAGTATAATGTGCACGTATCTATCATGAAAATATTCAATTAGGCTCATATGAAATTCCTTGAAAACCTGAAATTCATCTAAGATGTGAAATCACCAATTGAAATCATCTTAAAGATATGAAATTCATTATAAATGTGAAATCACTTAGCAAACATGAAATTCATCCAAACGACTTAAACTTCAAGGCATATGTATGTCATGTACAAACTAAAGTATACATACATATCCTAAATATAATGAGTCCACAAAAGTATATGCATGAAAGCACGTGGCTCAAGGATGTACATGTATAATCAATAGTTTGGACAAGATATACATATACATGAAGTTAAAACACATGATCATAGAAACATATTCAAAATGAGGAATACAAGTTAGAATGCATGAATCATCAAAACTAGACTATACTAGCACATTTAGTGGGTACAAACACGTATCCAAGCACAAACATATATAAAGATTTATTTGTGTCCCACTACATGTACAAGTATAAATCTAGTCTTAATGAAAACTAACATCTAAGCAAGTAATCAAATCATTAAGCATAAAACGGGATACAAATCAATCATGAAAGACATAAAAATGATCATGAAGAACATCCACATGCTATTAGAATCAAGAAATACATAATAGCCTATAAACATCAAAACATGTGGCAAAATTTGAAATCATACAACACATCACCATTGTAAAGCTATTACAACACAAGTTATTTATCAAAACATGAATCATTAAAACACAAAGTCATAGTCAAACATATGATTAGCATGACAAAGACATGAGCATTAGATCTATGATTAACATGATAGCTAAAACATAAAGAGAACACAAAATATGGGTCCATACTAAACATGGGTGTCTCAACAACTAATCATGTAAAGCATAAGTCTAATAAACATGGCAAATATCATACTAATCATGAGACAATAAAACATAATTCAACAAAACAAAAATCATGAACATCCACATGATCATTATGTAAATGCATGTGCATTAGATCTAGGGCATACATGTTAGTTTAAACAAGGTGAGAACACTAAATATAGATCCATATGAAACATGGGTGCTCAACTAACTAAACATGTATAACACTAATCTAATCAACATGACATAAGCATAATGAATAATAAAACAAGACATGCTATGAATAGATGAACATGAAAAGCATGTAAATAAAAATGGGAGTTAGAGAATGATACCAAAACCGATGAAGGTGCATCTCTAGTTCTCCAAACCACGGTGGTCCTCCCACCAAATCCCCTTGAGAGTGAAGCATCCAAATGGTTCTCTTTTAAGCTTAGAACGCATCCACCTCAAGGCACCAATACTCTCACGTGATGCGAGAGCTCCCACCTACATCAAAAAGCATAGAGGTGGTCTTTGGTACCCATTTCCTTTTGGGTCCACGGGGGTTGGTATCTTTTCTAACCCAAACAAGATTAGTTGCTAAATTTTCATGATAAACACGATCATAACAAAATCTAGCAAGGTGGCCTTGTCGACCACAATGTGTACAAGTGTACACATGAGCATACATGTAATGATGGTGACCGTGGGAAGCATGTGTATGCCGTGTAGGGTGTGCATGCAAAGATGGACCTTGTTTCTTGCGAACCAAGGTTTCCAAACGTGAATGATTCAATGTGCATTGGCTCAAAGTGGAGCCCAAACATTCAACACTTTTCTTCAAAACATTTATATCATTTTTAATAGTGGAAGATAAAGTGGAGCATGCAATAGGAGTGCTAGAACAAGAGGCTACACTAGCATGACAAACATGAATATCAATTTCATTTTGCAAAGATTCATTTTTCTTTAAAATAAGATCAAGTTCCTTAGTGATAGAATCAATTTTATTTTTCAAGAAAAGGTTATCTTTAAAGTAAAATCCAATTTTGAAGATAAAATCTCATTGTGCTTCACAACATCATCACAATCATTTTTGCTTTTTAAAACATCAATCTCATTAAGGGCAAGGTCTAGTTGAGATCTTAGTGAGTCACGTTCACTAGTAATCTCTTCCTTCTCTTGCGAAACCAATTCAAAATTAGAACACAAATCCTTTAATTCATTTTTCAAAACAAGGTTGTCCTCTTTCAAAAGATTGTGTTTTTCCAATAAATTTTCAAGCTTTTGAGCAAGTTCTAAATTTAAAGTTTGAACTTCAAAACAACCATGGCAATAGGAACTAGAGCTATTATCTAATTGAGAATCCGATTGTACCTCAAGGGAGTTATTCCCTTGGACCATGAGGCAACGCTCTTCGGACTTTTCTCTCATAGATCTCCTCATCTTGTTGATAATCCTTGGAAGCTCGGGAGACGTCAATAAGCTCCAAACTGCAAAAGCCGAGTCATAACGATCAAACACCGGTAAAAGATGTTCACTAAGAGATGCTCTAAGTGCTCTAAGTGCTAATGCATTTGCCTTTTTATGCTTGCTACTATTAGGGAATGATTCCATAGTGGAGGCTTGATAAACTAGATGTCCTAATCTTTTCAAATGGCTACTCATATTGGCCTTCCAAGCATCAAGTCTAATATGGTCAAACATAAGAGGGCTATCCATGAGTGCAAAACTAGATGAGTGCAAATGAAGATGCAAATGAAGATTAGCAAACCAAGATCTCACTCCTAACCTAGAGGGGGGGTGAATAGGTGACTATGCTAATCTAATGAACTCAATGCGGAATTTAAAAACTGAATGCAATACACTCAAGTGCAATCAACAAATGATGCACACACAACCAAGCCAAGCAATTATGAATGCACAATATGAATAGTTGCAAGGCACAAAGTAAAGAGAGAGATAGAGAGAGAGTCAATGGATCAAGCGCAAACAACAAGATATGTTTCGAGGTTCGAGCACCCAGCTCTACATCCCCTCCTTCGACACACGAAGGATTTCTAATCCACTAGCAAGTCCACAAAGAACTCTCACAAGGAGTACCCAACTCCTCTCTTTACAACCACAACCTCCTCCTTGAGGCAAGCTCCAATCCAACAAAACAATCACCTCACAACCCGAGGGATTAGCACAAAGCAAACAAGGATCACCTCACCACTTGAGGGATACAACCCAAGGCACAAAGCCAAACAAAGATTGGGTTTTTAATTTGGTGGTCTAAACAACAACCACAAACAATTTCTTTCTCCCACACAAAGATCCTATAGAAAAGATAGTAGATTTTAGCTCAAGTGTGGAGAAAACCAAGGGATTTGAAACCAGCAACTCAAAGAAAATCTTTGGGAAATAATAGAAATGAAGATAGTGAAGTTCAAACAAAAGCTTTTCCCAAAATCCCTTTTCTTTGATTTTTCAAACCCTAATAAAAACACCAAAAAGATTGTTCAATTTGAATCCAAAAACCTCTTTTGATTGCAGCAAAAACACCAGAGAATGAAAATATTTGTCCAAAAATTCTTAGAGAAAAACTCTTTCAAATGGGGATTTATAGGCAAATCTGGAAACTAGCCGTTGGCAGCAGATTTTGCCAAATAGCCCTGCCGGTCGACCGCACGGTCGACCATCCAACGGTCATATTCTGACCGTTGACAGCTACCGGTCGACCGCCCGGTCGACCCAAACAAACAGAGAGCAAACTGCTCTCAGTCGGCCGACCGCACGGTCGACCGGCTACTAGTGTAGCCAGCGTGCACGTATCCGTGCACGTCGGTCGACCCTGACGGTCGACCGGCTACATGGTGCGGTCGACCGTTAGGGTCGACCGACCTAGCCTGGCAGACACTGTACAGGTCAGAAAAACAGAGAAAATAAATATCCAATAAATTCTTGTAAACTATTAAAAATCCCAAAAATAGTTTTGACAATTTGCATTGATATATGAATGTATGATAAAGGTTTTGACTCAAATATCAAGCAATTAAAACTATTTTTGTATCTTACAATATTTTCCAAAAACTAGAAACTGTATTTTCTAAAACTAGGATTCTTGAATAGAAAATACACTTTGTCCAAAACTCATTCAAATACAAAAACATGATATTTAACTCTTTGAAGCATGATGCATATGGATAGAAATCCAATATACATGAAACTTATACATATCATAGTTTTTGACTTTAATTCCAAAATATGTTTTGTTAATAATACCAAAACATAAAACACATGAATAAGTAAGTCAAAACTAAGTTTGTCTAGGAAATTAAGCATGCATGTATGTAGAACAAATCTAACATACATTAAACCATATAAACTTGTTTTGAATCTATCTATTTATGCAAACCAAGATCGGTTAAACCTAAAACCGAAAAACCGAAAACCAATATTCAAAACATGAAACGTGTGTGTTGTGAACTTGAGCATATCATACTATTCTAATCTTTACACTTTGATCTAAACCCAAAACTAAACTATGGTACTGAAGTCTTCTTGTAGAGCGCAAACTCTAAGCCGACTCGATCCAAAACTCCTTGATCCACCGAGCAAGTGCCATATATGATCTTTGACGCTCGGGCTCTTGAATCAACATGTGAAAGCTTCCAAATCATCTTGTTGAAGCTAATCACCAACTAATAACTTGATTAATGATTTGAAACTAAAATCACAAGATTATTAGTACACATAACTACATGAGTTAATCATCATCAAAACTAGGGTGGAAGGCCTTTAGGCCAACAGTGAAATCCATGAGTTACTTTTGGAAAACACTTTGGCACATGATAGGCACGAAACTGAAATTTTTTACTACTTTTCTTTTCCAGACTGATGGTCAAACTGAAGTTGTTAATAGGAGTCTAGGAAACTTATTACACACACTAGTCGGTGAACATACGGGAAGTTGGGATCTTAAACTAGCTACTGCAGAGTTTGCATATAATACAGATATAAATAGGACTACAGGCAAATCACCACATGAAATTGTTTATGGTTTTAGACCTAGATAGCCTATAGGCCTTATTCCTATATCCGATCATATTAGAGCATCAGATTCTACATCCTCGTTTGTATCACATGTGCATGACTTACACAAGAAAGTTATGGATAAAATTGTTCAAAGTAACGCTAACTACAAGTTACTAGCCGACATAAGAAAAGACTTAAAACATTTAATGTTGGTGATTATGTGACGGTACGGATTCGTTCGGAACGGTTTCCACCAGGAACCGTTAAGAAACTATATGCTCGTAGTGCTAGTCCATTTCAGATTTTAAAGGAGCTAAACGACAATGCTTATGTTATTGATCTATCTCAAGATTTTGGTATCAGTTCTACATTCAATATTGAAGATCTAGTGAATCTAATAAGGGTCCTGATTTTAACCCTAACAACCCATTAGATGAGCCATCCCTTTAGCCTATTTCTGAGAGAGATTCTCTTCCATCACTTCCAAATATATTATCTAATACAGTGGATCAGATTGATAAAATTGTGGATGATGAAATTATCATCACCAAATATAGTGGGTCTCGTAAGTATTTGGTTTGATGGAAAGAAAAATTACCAACAGATGATTCGTGGATAGATCGAAGTGAATTGCAAAAGATTGATCCTGATATATTGGAGCAGTAAGAGTTCTTCCTTAAACTCAACAGAGTCGAGTTCTTTTCAACCTGGGGAGAATGATGCGGACATCGTGAAGCCGAAGCCCAATTCAAAACTCAATTCAAAAGCATGGAAAGTGTACCGAAGGAAGCTCAAGAATTCTATGACAATTTGGTTCCAGAAAAAGTTGTAAATTAAGAGTATTAGGAGTTCTAGTTTCTATTTTTTATATTTTTTTTAGTAATACAATTTGTAGTAGGATTACTATTTTACTTTATAATATGATTACTACTTTACTTTGTAGTAGGATTATTACTTTACCTTGTAATAGGATACTATTTTTTCTTTTTATGTATTTTTCTTTCTTTTAGATTTTTGATTTCTTTTAGAATTAGGATTATGTAATCCAAATAGAAGTAGGAGTCAGTGTTCTAAATATCCCCGATATAACCCCGATATTGCGCCGATATTGCGTTTACGGCACCTAGCCGCAATGATTTGGCACATCCAAACCGATATAGCGTTTTTCGTTCATAATCGCCGATAAATAGGCATGGACCCGATATATCGGCCGCAATTTCGGGGATTTTGGACCCAATATAGCGTTTTACACCCAATTTCTAGGTTAGGTATTTGGGTAATTCGAGTGATGTGATAATGTGACATTTTTGAAAATTCTACACTTGGATAGTGATTATGCATTCATAGGTTTAATGCAAGTTATCGAGTTAAGTATATCTTAAAGTATGATGTTTTATGTAGATTTATATAATTTATGCATATATTATCTTATTGAGATGCTATTTAAGACAAGAAGATATGTATATTACAGTACGGTTTTGATATCCGATTTTTGAAAATATCCCCGATATATCCTCGATATATTCCCATCTCCAATAAATTTTTCCGGCTGATGTAGCCTCTGTGGCCGTCATTTAGAACATTGGTAGGAGTTACAATTTTGTAGCTTATATAAAAGCCTCATGTATTCACTTTTTTTTTCAATAAACAATCAATAAAATCTTTTATTGTCAATTGAGTTTACTACAGATTTCTCAATCCTTTTCTCTATTAGTGGTGAGATGTCTTATTAGACTCAATTATTGGTGGGAAGCCGTAATTGATTTATCTATCTTTATTCCCTCTCTATCTCCCCTTTAAATTTCTTCCTCTCAAATAAATCTCCATTGAATACCCCGTCGCCAAATCTCTCTCTCCTTCGTCACACATCCAGCAACTTGCCTCGTTTGTATAAGCTTCTCAACTTTTCGAGGACATTATTTTCGTCGACTGTACTTCTCATCTGCGTGAGTTCAAAAATCAACCAACAATCAACAAGTAAGTTAAGATAAAATTTATAACCATCTCAGATATTTTTCTTATTACATCAGCTCTTTAATTACAAGTCTAGATATATATCATCCAGTTTATTATCTATTCTGATCTTCTGTCCACATTAAAAGTGAACAAGTGATTCTGTTTCTCCCTTGTGATGGCTTGACTTTATTGCGTATAAAACTTGATTTCCTGCATAAACAAAAGTTTCTTGTTAGTTCTTTAAACATTGAAATTGATAAGCACTTGCATGATTAATATAGCATAACCTAAAATTATTTGTTTTAATTCAATTTCTACCAACGATTTTTCTTGTTGGTGAAGCGTATCTTTGAGTTTATTTATTTATTGCTTCCGCCCCATACACGTTTCACATCAGTGGTCTAATGAAAATTTTCAAGGTTAGTAAATTTGATTGAGCAGTTGTGATGTGAACCCTGTTTGCGTGAGAGAAAACTTGCTTCAAAAGTAAAGTCATTTTTACCCCTGTAATCTAGATGTTCTTGCCTTTTGGCCAAATTTATTATATTTGTCTGCTTGCTATTCTTCAACATTCTTTTTGTTCCACATTCTGTGGGACGTCAAAAAATGCTACTACGGCGTCCACATGGAGCACATTCTTGTACTCTCAAGTTTCAACCATTTGAGGATCTTGCTTGGATTACTTTTAGGTAAATCTTGTACTCTCGTATTCTCTTAACATATGTGATCTACATGTGGGGATAATTGTTGTAGCTTAATTCTGATATAACATGGAGCAATAATGTTTGGGTAGGTGGCCATTTTCCAGCATATTGACCGCGTGATAGTTGGGTACTTGATGTTTGAGGTTTCTGCTTGACTATGTTATTTAATGTTTTGTTCTTTTCCTCTGTCAGATGCTTCTACGGTTTTACCATGATTTTTATAGTGATCATGTCTTCAAAGCATTACTGACATCTGGTGTTGCATTCTGGATAGCATTATTGTTGTGCTTTCCTTTGGAGTTGGCTGTCAGCTCAAACCTAGCCTTGTTGGTGTAAGCATTTGCACTAGCCGCCGCCTCATATCAATACGTTTTTTTTATGTCATAACTGCGCGTTGGTCTTTCCTGTGCATTTTGCGCTTGCTTCGAATCTTGCTGTCCACTTTCTGCTTCTCAATGGATTCGGGAAAAGGGCTGAGGGTTTTTTTTGTCTGAGGAAAGAAAGGGCTGAGTTGAAGGTAAATCGTTGGTGGCTTCAGAAAAGTCTATGGATGCCGTTTCATCTTTGCATTCCAACATAGATTCTCTTTCTTGCATTTCCCCTTTATTTTTTGGTTTACATTAAGGTTTTAAATACCTGTTTTAGTTTCTTTCATTGCTGGAAATCGTGTTCTTGTGAGTTTATGTCCAGTATTACTGATTCCTGTAAATGTGGCGACACTATTTTCTTCTGCATGAATTTGTATGTTGAAATTAACTTTGTCCCATTATTTTTAAGCGTGATAACAAACAGTATTGGTGATGTTATTGGTAGAATTTGGCGACGGGTGTGGATAGTCTCTTAACATGCCAAATTACAAGGCATGCCTGTTGTGGATATACTGCTGATAGTTATAGTTACTGAAAGTTCTCTTTTTCTCCACTTGGAAACTGTACAGCATCTTACTGGGGTTTTGCTTAGGGTTCTAGAGCGAAAAACTGTACAGCATCTCTGATCAGAAAATTTTTCTTAATACAAACTTATTGCTATTGACTTCTAGAATTTTCATGTAAGATGCTTGTGTTTAGATCTTCTAGTGCTCACCCTGGTATCGTATATTAGTTGTGTGTTTTCAGTCTTCACATGAATTTTGTATCATGAATCAGGGCACCATCTTTTCTAGAGGGCAGGTGGCTGTGAATCATTATTTTGTACCCTTAAATATTGGAATTCTTTCCTTGTCTTTTCTACAGAGTTTGAGCTGAAGTTTTAACTTTGTTATAAATATTATTGTAGGTGTTAAACAATCTGGCTACTTGACATTATATTATCTTAATCCCAAATAAGAATCTATATCCAATATCATGGGATGTTTTATCTGTGGAAAAAAAATCCAAGACTATAATATTGCTTAATAGTGTTGGCTGAAGTCTCTTACTTTTAATAATCAAATGTAATAGTGTTGTTGTACTGATGAAGTTGGCAAAATCTGGGATTTTGGCTTCTCCAGTTACAACATGAAAAATCTAGTTTTGGATACAGTTCTTGCTGTTGCAGATAAAGAGTGAGGTTGTAATTTGTAGTTACAACTTACATTCCATAGAATTGTGTTCTCCTGAATGGAAAATATCTCAGAAAGTACTAATTCAGCGAAACCATCACGATGAAAGACAATACAAAATCTCATGCGATGGGTAGGAAATGTGCTCTATAATCTCAACCTTAGGCTAACCACTGTGATGTGGTCTCAGGTTTGGTTAGCATTTGTCTAGTTTGGCTGGGCTAAAATTAGATTGGGGGTCGTAGAAGCAGTAACCCACGTCGCCGTCCTTTCTCCTTCTCTTGTGCCCTTTTTCTTTCCCTCTTCTCTGATGCGATAACTAACCCCTTCTCACTCCCTTTCCTCCATCATATTTTCGAGTTTAAATTTCTTTACTTTGTTTCTATTTCTCATTGTTCTTTAAGTTAGCCTTTTTATTCACTGATTAAGAGTTTATTTTGTCAAAATTTGTATAGAGCACTTCAGAAGTTTGCGGGTTGGCTTTGGGGTTTTAAAATATTTGCACAAGTTTGGTATGCCATAGATGTTTTAACTTGCAATATCTACTATCTTGAAGGAATATTGTCATAAATAAAAAATGTTGGTATAGATTGGAAATTATGTATCATCAAATTTTGTTGTATGATTTTAGTGGAAAAATATATTTTTTGAGATGGGGAAAAAAATGGCATTTCTAGGAATCTGTTAGAATTTGCAGGTTTTAGAAGATTTGTAATTTGCTGTCCATGAGACTTGGCCAAAATTTTTATTTTATTCATCTTTTGATTTGTGGATGTCGGTGGTTTTTTGTTCTGGTGTTATTTTCTTCCAGGAGATGAAGGATGAAATCTTGTTATGTTATATTCAAAAGCTGGAATTTTCGATAGATGTACAAAAGTGAGATATTTTTCTATCTCTTTACATTTATATTCTATGAACTCTTGAACTTGTACAAATCATCCTCAAAAAAAAAAAAAAAAAAAAAAAAAAACAAATAAGAAAATTCCAAACGTCTAATAAACATTGAAAGTTATTGCATAATGACTATTTACGTGTTTCCTCATCAACAAGCACTTGGTAGGGGTGGTGAGAAAAAGATGGAGAGCGACACGGCAGATGGTGAGCAGGGCGATCAAGAGGGGAATGTTTCGGGTAGGCTTTCTCAAGCAAGCCAGGCTTTACCAATATTGAGAGAGAGAGACTATGTATTAGTTTTGTTTCACATCGCCTACTAAATGTACTCCGTACCAATTATTATACATACATCAAAGTATTAGTCATAAAACTTATCTCTTCCTCTCTTAATTTCGGATTTTGTTTTAATATGGTATCAGAGTCACTCAAATAAATCTAAAATCATAATCCTAACATTTATCTCCCCCCAAAAAAGCGTATTGTTCATCTTCCCAAGCCACTACCCCCCACACACACAAACCTTAACCCTAGACTCGCTTCTCTCTTCCTCGTCTTCGTCCTCTTTTGCCACCTTCCTCATTGTTGCGTCCTTAGCCCCATCGTCGCCTTGCTGTTGTAGACACTTCGTCATCGTTGCCGTCGCCGGCACCCTCTTCCCGATCTCATCTAGACTAGATTTGCGTCGTCTTCCTCGATCTCCTTCACGTTGCCTTCTGTCTTGTCTTCATCACCAACAGCTCTCGACTTCGCCAAGCACTGACAAGCTTGATGATCATCATGTTGGCCCCAAGGCCCTCACTCTAGTTTTGATGATGATCAACTCATGTAGTTATAGTACTAATGATCTTCTGTTTAATTAGTCTCAGATATGTGATTAAAATCTTAGTAGGTGTTTATCTTCAACAAAGGATTTAAAGTCAAGTTTTAGAGCTAGCACGTGTTGATTCAAGAGCTTGTGCATTAAGATCACATCAAGTACTCAAGAAAAGTCTAGCTCATTGGATCATGGTTTGGACCAAGTCAAGAAGAAGAGAAGATTTTCAAGAGAAGACCTTTAAGAGAAGACTTGTGTCTAGGTTTGTTTTTAGTAAGATTTTGTTTTTAGATAAAATGTAAAGGATGGATTAGTTGGTGGATTGCTCAAGTATCATATACACTTACACACAAGATTTAGATGAGTTTTTATAAAAGAATTTTCATTTTGAAAAACATACCGTTTTGGTTTTTGGAGTTTCATATATACATATGTTTTAACCAAAACTATTTTAGAGCTTAATGTTAAAAACATAAATATTTCGTCATATTTATGTAGTGGATCACATCCATACACACTAAGCTTTAAAATATTTAAAATATCTTGTTTTTGTATTTGGAGAAGTTTCGAAAAAATCGTTTTGGAAAAATACAGATTTTTATTTAAGCCAAAATTTTTAAGTCACAAAATTAGTTCAAAATGTTTGTAACATGTTTTGATTTTTACTCAAACATGTTTGTATATCAAAGTATAATACTGAACTTATTTTTGTAGATTTTTAGAGATTTTATGGGGTTTTATTGAAGGAAAAATAACAAGTTTTTAAATCCCCAAAATATTGCTTTTGGCCTTCTGTCGGTGGACTGCACGATCGACCGAGCCAGGGGTCGGTCGACCAGGCGGTCGACCGACGTGCACAAAACGTGCACGGCCAGGGCCGGTCGACCGCACGGTCGACCGCTAGAGAGCTTCTGCTCTCTGAAAATGGCCCAGTCGACCGGGCGGTCGACTGCTAGGCCATTGCCTTGAAGGCGGTCGACCGACCGGTCGACCGACCTTCCCAACGGTCAAAAATCAACCGTTGGCGGTGACCTGCAGCAGCGTCAGCTGCTGATTTGGACCCCAACGGCTAGTTTTGGATGCCTATATATTGGGGTTCCCATGGACTGTTTTACATAAGATGTTAAGTGGGTTCTCAAGCTAGTTTTTGATACATCTTTTAGTGTTTATCTCCACTTGTTTAAGAGCCAAAATTGCCATATCAAAAGGAGAGATTTTCAAGAGTGTTTTGAAATTTTTTTTTTTTTGAGTTTTTCACCACAATCATTCCTTGCTTTTCTCACACATACTTGAGCTTTCCATTGATAAATCCATCCTATAGGAGAGTTGTTGTGAGAGTGATTTTAGGTGATCAAAGTGTTGTGATCACCAAAGTTTTCATCTTTATATTTGAGGAGGCGGACTTGCGGGTTCGCGTTGTTACGGGTTCTAGTGAAAACTCGGTGTAGAGGTGCGGCCTTGGCAAGCTTGCATGCTTGCGTGTGTTTGTTCTTGCGGGAACAAGAGAGGGACTAGAGAGTCCAAAGGAGTTCTAGTGTGAACTTGCTTGTAGGTGTTTCGGCACCGAGTGATCCGGTGAGATCGTTTTTAGTGAAAATCCTTCATAGTGTTGAAGGCGGGGACGTAGAGCAAGTGTGCTCGAACCTCGAAACAATTCTCCCGTATTTGCGATTGCTCTCTCTATCTCTCACTTGTCTTTATATCTTGCATGCTTATATTGCTTTCATCTTTATATGCTTGATATATATTTGTGCTCAAATTGATATATGCTTGGGGATTGTTTGCTCACACTTGTATTCAACCTAGAGAGCCAAAGCGGTACCTCAACTCTTATCAAGAGGAATCTTGAGGAGTTAGTCCAGAGCCCTTCACGGGGAATCCGGCTACACTCTTAGGTTATACTTGGTGTGTTTAGCTTAAGAATTTTTAGTTTGCATAAATAGTTTTAATTTCGCATTAATTCACCATTAAATTAGCTAGTCACCTATTCACCCCCCTCTAGCTTGCATCAGCATTTCATCAACATTTGACTACCACTGTCAGTTAGGTTATTCTTCTTTACATATATTAAAACTTTTTTCCCTCTGTAGATAAAATTTCATCTTTAGAGTGTGAATCTTATAACACCATCGTGTGTCTTACCCTAGTTGGATCAATAAGAGGGTTGATAAGTCATTTGCTTTAGTTCATTCCGATGTGTGGGGTTCATGTCCACTGCCTTTAAAATTGGTTTTTAGGTATTTTGTCAGCTTTGTGGATGATTATTCTCGAGTCACATGGATATATCTGTTAAAATCTTGTTCGAATGTGTTTTTCACATTTAAATTTTTTCATTCAGAGATAAAGAATCAATTTAATTCTAGTATTCAAATTTTGAAATCTGACAAGCTAAAGAATTCTTGATAACACCTTAAGTTAGTTTCTGAAAAAAAAAATAGAATCATGCATTAATCCTCTCGTGTTTACACTTCTCAGCATAATAGGGTAGCTGAACATAAGAATAGACATCTACTTAACATTGCTAGAACTATTCTATTCCATAGACAGGTATTAAAAGAATTTTGGGGTGAGACCATTTTAACTGCTTGTTACTTGATAAATCAAATATCATCCTCTGTATTACAAAATAAAATCTCACATTCCATCCTGTACCCCGATATTGACTTGTTCTTTTTACCTCCAAAGATTTTTCGGTCTTTCTATTTTGTCCATAATCATAGTCCTTATAAGACAAAACTTGATTGTATGTCTCTTAAAGGGATTTTTCTTAACTACTCTAGAACTCAAAAATGTTACAAATATTTTTTCCATCTATACGCTGATGTATCTTGTCTGCCGATTGAATTTTTTTCGAGTCTAAACCTGATATTTTCACATCTCACTCTTCTTTGGCGTCAGAGGATGACTATGATTACTTTTTCGATCGGGGGACATTACTCAATAGTGGTGACTGCACATTTGAAAATGTGAATGGAAAATTACACTTTGGTTTCAGGATCCGATTCAGTTTATACACGATGATAAGCTCCTGCTCCTCTACCAGCGCCAACCTCAGTATCAAGTCCTACGAAAGAATCAAGTGAGAGTGTCACTACTCAATTACGTGGTACTTCTACTACTGATGATCTTTCCATTACACTTCCAAAAGGCAAGCATACTTGTACTCAACGCCTCTTTCCAATTTTGTTTCTTATTTTCATTTATTATTTATCTTTCATTTATTTTTTCTTTGGACTCATGCTCGGTTCTCAAGAATGTGTCAGAAGTATTGTCTATTCCAGATTGGACTCAAGCGATGCAGGAGGAAATGATAGTTAGAGTAGAATGAGAATTGGGAGTTGGTCACTTCCACCACGGAAGAAAGTCATTGGGTGTAAGTGGGTTTATACTATCAAGTTAAACCTCGATAGATCTCTGGCTCACCTAAAGGCGAGTTTGGTTGCCAAAAGATACTTACAGGTGTATAAGCTGAATTATGTGGATACCTTCTCCCCGGTCACGAAAATGATATTTGTACGAATATTGGTGTCATTAACTCCGACATACCACTGGTCACTTCATCAATTAGACATCAAGAAGCATTTCTCAATGATATTCTTGATGAGGAGGTTTACATGGAGCAATGATCAGGCTTTGTTGCTCAGAGGGAGTGTGCGAAGAAGGTTTACAAGTTGAAAAAGTCATTTTATGGTCTGAAACAGTCTCCAAAAGTTTGGTTTGTGTGTTTTGCATTAATGATTTAGGAGTTTGGTCTCTGTCGTGCAGAGCAATATTACTCTGTGTTTTGGCAGATACAACATGGGAAGAGAATCATGCTAGTTGTGTATGTGGACGATATTATGATCACAGGAGATGACACGAAGGGGATTGATAGCTAAAGTATTGGTAGAAACACTTTTAGACCAAGGATCTTTAATCTCTAAAGTACTTCTTAGGCGATGAGATAGCCAGGTCCAAGAAGGGCTTTCTTCTGTCACAAGGGAAGTATGTGTTTGACTTGCTTTCAGAGGCTGGAATGCTAGGATACAGGAGTATTGGTTTCTTCGATGAATATGAACACGATGCTGCAATCAGATCAAGGGAGCTTCTTGAGGGTGCTGGGAGGTACAGGAAATTGGTGGAGAAATCAAACTACCTAACTGCAATCAGGCTAAACATTACACTCACAGTCTGCGTACTGAGTCAATTTTATCAGCACTGAGGACCACCCACTTATAGGCAGTATTGGGGATTTTGATGCATTTAAAGAAAGTTTCAGGTAGAGGACTTCTCTATCCAGATCATGGACACATCAGAGTAGCAAACTTCTCCGATGCAGAGTGGACAAAGTGCCCTTAAAATATAAGGTTGACCACATGATATTGTTATTGGCTCAAGGGCACAATCACTGATTTTTATTTTGATGATTACAAAACTCATGTAGTTATTGTTGGCCCAAAGGCCCATCACTCTAGTTTTGATCATGATTAACTCATGTAGTTATAGTACTAATGATCTTGTGTTTATATAGTTTTAGATATTTGATCAAGATCTTAGTCGGTGTTTAGCTTCAAAAAAAGATTCAAAGTCAAGTTTTAAAGTTAGCAACTATTGATTCAAGAGCTCGCGCATAAAGATCGCATCAAGTACTCAAGAGGAGTCTAGCTCATTAGATCAAGGTTTGGATCAAGTCAAGAAGGAGAAGAAGATTTTTAAGAGAAGATTTTCAAGAAGACTTGTGTCATGTTTGTAAGTGTTAAGATTTTATTTTTAGATAAAATGTAAAGGATAGATTAGTTGTGGATTACTCAAGCTCATATACACACACACAAAATTTATATGTGTTTTCATAAAATAGTTTTGATTTTAGAAAATATTGTTTTGGTTTTGAGCTTCAAAGTATACATCCTTATGTTTCATGATTAGATTTCATAAAACAAGTTTATATGGTTTATATGTGTTCTGAATTTCATCGATGCACATTGTTGGTTCAAATGTTTAGAAAAACTTATTTGATGTTTCTATATCATGTGTTTGAGTTTGTATTTATCAAAACTTATTTTAGAGCTTATTGTCAAAAACATAGTTATTTCATCTTATATGTGTATTGGATCATATCCACACACACTAAGCTTCAAAAGTGTTTAAAATATCTTGTTTTTGTATTTGAAGAAGCTTTAGAAAAATTATTTTTTAAATTGAACATTGATTTTGAAAAATATAGATTTTTGTTTAAGGCTAAAATTCTATTTCACAAAAGTGGTTCAAAAGTTTGTAATATGTGTTGATTTTTTATCACACATATTTGTACTTCAAAGTATATCAATGAACTTATTTTTGTAGATTTTATGTTAATTTATGGGATTTTATAGGAGTTTATAAGACCAAGATTTTATCACCAAAATATCTGACCTGGCCTTCTGGCGGTCGACCGATAGGTCGTCCAAGCCAGCCCGGTCGACCAATGTGCACAGAAACGTGCACGGGCCTTAGCTTGAGGGCGGTCGACTGAGCACTCTCTGGATCTGATCCCGGTCGATCGGGCGGTCGACTGGCCAGAGAGCTTTGCTCTCTGGATCTTGCCGCGATCGACCGGGCTGTCGACCGGCAGGTCATCTGTCCTGCAGATTTGACCCCAACGGTTATATTTCTGAAATCTATTTAAGGAAGCTGTTTTGGCTTGTTTCGTACAAGATTTGAAGAGGGTTTTGAGCCAGTTTTTCCTACCTATCTTAGAGGTTTTCCAACAAGTTTTAGAGCTTAAATTCTATATCAAAAAGAGTGTTTATAAGAGTGATTCTCTTGTGTTTTTTAAAAGGATTTCTTGAGTTTTTCACCACTACTCTATCTTATTTTTCTCACACAAACTTGAGTTTTCATTGCTATATCAATCCTTATAGGATCTTTGTTGTGAGAGTTGCTTTTGTGAACAAGAGAAGTGATCACTAGATTTCATCTTGTATTGTGAGGAGTTGTGGAGGTTGTGGCCTTTGTAAAAAGAGCTTTGTGGTGATCAAGTGAAGTGATCACCAAGTGTTCCAACTTGTGGTTGGAGGAGTTGTAAGAGGTGCGGCCTCGGCAAGCTAGTGTGCTTGCGTGTGTTGTTCCTGCGGGAACAAGTGAGGGACTTGTGGGTCTAAGAGTTCTAGTGTGAACTCATTGTAGGTGTTGCGGCACTGAGTGATCTTGTAGGATCGTTATAGTGAAAATCTTTCATAGTGTTGAAGGTGGGGACGTAGAGCAAGGGTGCTCGAACCTCAAAACAATTCTTCCGTGTTTGCGATTGCTCATCTCTCTCACTTGTGTTTATATATCTTACATGCTTATATTGTTTATCTCTTTATATGCTTGATATATTGTGCTTAATTGATATATGCTTGGGATTGTTTGCTCACACTTGTATTCAACCAAGAGAGCCATGGTGACAACGCAACTCTTAATCTAGAGGAATCTAGAGGAGATAGTCCAAAGCCCTTCGCCGGAAATTCGGTTACACTCTTGTGCTATACTTTGTGTGTTAGCTTAATAGATTTAGTTTGCATAAATAGTTTTTAATTCTGCAGCATTTACGTTAGATTAGTTAGTACACCTATTCACTCCTCCTCTAGGTGTATTTCAATTGGTATCAGAGCTTGATGCTCTTATTTTAGGTCTAACAACCTTGAGTTAAATATTCTCATTTTAGCTAATCACAATATTTGTTTACACATACATAAGGATTTCGTAACATCTCTCATGTTTGATATTCTTAACATCCAAACTTGAAAAATTATGATGTCAATGTACCTCAAAGCCCTAGGGATTCATGTTTATTTTGTCACTATTAAAAATTCTTATTGTTTAAATGACAAAAAACCTTGAGGCTAATATAAAAACCATCCATGCTTTAAAATCTACCCTAAATGATGAATATTTATGTAGGGTTGCTAACTTTGATTCGACTTTTGTAGTATGGAACACACTTGTCTCCCTAGGTGAACAAAATCAATACTATATGGGGAGTGACTTGGATGATGGAAGTGATATTTCCAACATATGCTACATGATCCAAGGGGATGACTCCCTTGAAATAAATTCAAAATTCGAGTTAGAAGAAGATATTGACATGCCTTATGATGAGCTTGCATCTTTTTATCAAAATCTTCTTGAAAAATATGATTTATTAAAAATTGAAAATAATTTGAAGAAGGAAAACACTTCTTTAAAAGAAAAATGATTCCTTTAAAAATAAATTTGAAATTGTTTTAAAAGAAAATGAATTCTTAAAAAATCAAGTTATTTTGATGGAAAAAGAAAAAGAGATTGTTTTGGAAGAAAATAACTCTTTGAAAAGGAAAATTGTTTCAAAAGAAAAAGAAAACATTTCTAAAAAGAATAATAATTTTGATTCTCAGTCATGTCTCTCATGCTAATAATGTTGCATCCTCTTTTGATAAAAATGAGATTCATGTTTTGAAAAAGAAAATTGATTGTTTAAGCTCAAATTTGAGCAATTGTGCATTTTACCATAATATATTGGAATTCATGTTTAATAAGAAATAAATTTCACATGTTCATGCACAAACCCCACAGCATACATATGCACACCATGTTTACACTCACACCACTCATATGCATGCTAGAGTATACACATGGCAAAGTTTCGTTTTGATAAGATAAATCATATAAATTTTACAAATAAAAATATTTGGGTTCCTTATGATGCTAACCCCCTGGACCTAAAAATAAATGGGTACCAAAATCTCCACCTCTTGTGTTTGATATAGGTGTGGGCTCTCACATGACGTGAGAGATATGGTGCCTTGATGATGGATGCGTTTGAGCTTGATGGATACTACATTGGATGCATCACCTTCAAGGATGTTTGGAGGGAGGACCACCATGGTTTGAGACTTAGAGAATAGTTCATATGGTTTGGTAACTATCTTTAAACTCTTATTTTAGTTTACATGCTTTTGCAATTGATGATTTTTAGCATGTTTTGATTTCAATGTTCATTATATCAAATGCAATGTTATTAGACATGTGTTATACATAAATAATCTTTGAGATACACCCATATTCATATGGATTCATATTTTATATTCTCACTATTGTCTAACTACTATGTATATACTAGTTCTAAAACACGTGTATTTAGACTAATGATTATGTTTGTTTTGTACTTCATGTGGTGAATACTTGTTTAGATGTAGTTTTCATTAAAACTTGTGTATATTCTTGTACAAGTAGTGAGCTACACTTTATTATTATATGTTTATGCCTCAATGCTCATCTGTACTCATTACATGTACATGTATAACCTAGTTTTGATGATTCTTTTATTTACACTTGTTTTCCCTAATTTTGTATATGTTTAGCTTCATGTATATGTTACTTTTATCTAAAATTAATAGATATACATGTACATCCTTGAGTCAATTGCCTTTATTCAAAATTCTATTATGGACTTGTTTATATTTGGATATGTATGTATACCTTTAATTTCAACAAAAATACATATACCTTGATGCTTGTTTAGTTTGATGAAAATTTTAGTGACTTTCATGTTTTTGATAAAAGAATTTCATGTTTGTTTTGAGCCGTATTGATTATTTTCATGAATATACTATTCACATGATTCTTGTGCACTCACATTATTTTTTTACTCAAGACTTTGTTTTCATGGACTTTATATGAGCTTTATAAATCTTGAGTGACAATTTTTGTATATTTAACAATGTTTTATGACATATATATGATTTGGTTTCATTTTTGAAGGACCTTTAACTTTTTTTTTAAAAAATATTTAAAATTAGTCTCGTTATTCTTCGATTTGGTAGAATTTTTAAATATGTTAAAAATATTTTCAAATCTTATTTTTGAAAACTCCTACCATGGAAGGGCGGATGGTTGGGCGACCATGCCTTATATACCCTTATTGAATATCTTTTAAACTTGTGCATGAACAGGGTGGTAGGTATGAGTTATTCACATGATTTTTGTTTCATTTTATTTTTTGTATACTCATATGTGTTTCTTATATATGTATGTTGTATTTTCATTTTCATACATACACATATATGATTTGATTGTGCTTGTTTTACAATATCTTTACATTCTTAAAGCACAAATTATATTTATGTTAAGCTTGATTCTATTCCAAATGTTAATTGGTATCTTTACAAGCTTATACGTTGATTTCAATTGGTATTTTTTTGTATGAAAATGTACTTCATGTTTCACCTTCAATTGGTATCAAAATCTACTATTAGTATCTTAAAATTTTTGTTTCTCCACAAGTGGTACCAATTTTTATTTTGTTAACTACTATTTAATTTCATTAGTATCATAATTCATTTTGTTGACTTCAAGAGATTTTAAAAAAAAATTGTTTTAAAAGTGGTTTCAAAATTTGTTGATATGTTTTGCCTATATGCAAGGGAAGCTTAACATCTTCTCTATATATATAGATTCATGTTGAGTGTATCTCACATTGAGGAGTTTGACCTCTCTTCTTTACGTGATATACGTGTGTAGGGGGTGCTTAACATCTCTATTTATACATTGTATATTATGCTTTATGTGGGTTAGGGCCTAGTCATCCCTTCTCCATGTAATGCATGTATACAGGGGCTAACTTTATGTCTCTCCTCTTCATGAATGTATATTGCATTTACATCTTTATTGTTTGATTGTCTTCACCCCTTTGTTGATGAATTGACAAAAATAGGGAGAAGAATTTAGAGAATTTATATATGCATGTTTATTGTTGTTTATGCATATATGTTTATGTTTAATTTATGTGTCTTTATTGAATATCTTTATTTCGTTGTTATGCATGAGTTAAGGGGGAGCTTCTATGAAGCTTATCTTTAATCCATGCATATATAACTCCATGAGTTTTGTCATCATCAAAAAGGGGGAGATTATTGGCCCAAAGGCCAATCACTCTAGTTTTGATGGTGATTAACTCATGTAGTTATAGTAATAATGATCTTGTGTTTATATAGTTTCAGATATTTGATCAAGATCTTAGTCGGTGTTTAGCTTCAACAAACGATTCAAAGTCAAGTTTTGAAGCTAGCATATGTTGATTTAAGAGCTCGCGCATCAAGATCGCATCAAGTACTCAAGAGGAGTCTAACTCATTGGATCAAGATTTGGACCAAGTCAAGAAGGAGAAGAAGATTTTCAAGAAAACTTGTGTCTTATTTATAAGTGTTAAGATTTTATTTTTAGATAAAATGTAAAGGATAGATTAGTTGTAGATTGCTCAAGCTCATACACACACACACAAAATTTATATGTGTTTTCATAAAATAGTTTTGATTTTAGAAAATACCGTTTTAGTTTTGAGCTTCAAAGTATACATCCTTGTGTTTCATGATTAGATTTCATCAAAACAAAATTTATATGTGTTTTGGATTTCATCCATGCACATTGTTGGTTCAAATGTTTAGAAAAATTTATTTGATATTTTTATATCATGTATTTGAGTTTTGTATTTATCAAAACTTATTTTAGAGCTTATTGTCAAAAACATAGATATTTCATCTTATATATGTATTGGATCATATCCATACACACTATAGCTTCAAAAGTGTTTAAAATTTCTTATTTTTGTATTTGAAGAAGTTTTGAAAAAATCATTGTTCAAATTGAAGATTGATTTTGAAAAATAAGGATTTTTATTTAAGGCTAAAATTCTATGTCACAAAAATGGTTCAAAAAGTTTGTAATATGTGTTGATTTTTTATCACACATATTTGTACTTCAAAGTATTTCAATGAACTTATTTTTACAGATTTTATGTGATTTTATGGGATTTTATAGGAGTTTATAAGACCAAGATTTTATCCCTAAAATATCTGACATGGCCTTCTGGTGGTCGACCGACCGGTCGATCGAGCCAGAAGTCGGTCGACCGGGGGGTCGACCGATGTGCACAAAAATGTGCACAAGCCTTGGATTGAGGACCGGTCGACCGGGCACTCTCTGGATCTGGCCTTGATCAACCGGGCGATCGACTAGGCAGAGAGCTTTGCTCTCTGGATCTTGCCGCGGTCAACTGGGCGGTCCACCAACAGGTCATCTGGCCTACAGATTTAACCCTAACGGGTATATTCTGGATCTATTTAAGGGGCTATTTCGACTTGTTTCATCAAGATTTGAAGAGGGTTTTTGAGCCAGTTTTCCCTACCCATCTTAGAGGTTTTTCAACAAATTTTAGAGCTTAAATTTTATATCAAAAAGAGTGTTTACAAGATTGATTATCTTGTGTTTTCAAAAAAATTTCTTGATTTTTTCACTACTACTCTATCTTATTTTTCTCACACAAACTTGAGCTTTCCATTGCTATATCAATCCTTCTAGGATCTTTGTTGTGAGAATTGTTTTTGTGATCAAGAGAAATGATCACAAGATTTCATCTTGTATTGTGAGGAGTTATAGAAGTTGTGGCCTTGGTGAAAAGAGCTTTGTGGTAATCAAGTGAAGTGATCATCAAGTGTTCCAACTTGTGGTTGGAGGAGTTGTAAGAGGTGCGGCCTCGGCAAGCTAGTATGCTTGCGTATGTTATTCTTGCGAGAACAAGTGAGAGACTTGCGGGTCCAAAAGTTCTAATGTGAACTCGTTGTACGTGTTGCGGCACCGAGTGATCTTATGGGGTTTTGTACGTGTTGCGGCACCGAGTGATCTTACGGGGTCGTTATAGTGGAAATCCTTCATAGTGTTAAAGGCGGAGACGTAGAGAAAGGATGCTCGAACCTCGAAACAATTCTTCCGTGTTTACGATTGCTCATCTCTCTCTCATGCTTGTGTTTATATATCTTTGCATGCTTATATTGTTTATCTCTCTATATGCTTGATATATTTGTGCTCAATTGATATACATCTGGGATTGTTTGCTCACACTTGTATTCAATCAAGAGAGTTATAGTGGCACCTCAACTCTAAATGTAGAGGAATCTGAAGGAGATAGTTCAGAGCCCTTCATCAGGAATTCGGTTACATTCTTGTGTTATTCTTTGTGTGTTAGCTTAATAGCTTTAGTTTGCATAAATAGTTTTTAATTCTGCATCATTTGCATTAGATTAGCAAGTACATCTGTTCACCCCCCCCCCGGTGTATTTCAGTTATGAGGTACTAATCAAGTTCAAGAATGTTTGAGTTTTCGGAGTTCAAGAGTTGTGATTTAGTTTCATTCTTCCTCAAAAGAAAGATGTTGAAATACTCAAGTTGATTCAAGCATGGGATTCAAGCTCAGACGATCAAAGCATGGCTTTTTAAAGAAGCCAACTTGAAGGAGACTTGAAGATTGAGTAACTCTTATAAGAATTTAGAATGTTCAAGTTTAATGTGTTGAATTAATGCTTAAGTATACATTACACACACAAAAGATTTTTATCTAGTTTTTGGATTTTGAATAAATTTGTTTTTCACATAGTTTATTCATACATCTTCAATATTGTTTTGTTACAATTTTTGTATCTATACATATACATGTATTTCAAAGTTTAAATATAGCCAAAACTAGTTTAGTATATATATGGTGTGTTTAAAAATCAGTTAGTATTCTTAAAAATATCTTTATAATGTTTTCTGTGCTAGGTCGATCGACCGCCCTAGGTGCAGAGTCTCTGCATAGCTCCCGGTCGACCGAGAGGTCAACCATATGTGCACATGGACATGAACATATTTGTGCACATTTGTCAGCCAACCGACCGATCGACTGCCAAACCTTATGTGCTCTCTGTTTTTGGTTTGCGATTGACCGACCGATCGACCGACTGTATTGCCAGAACTTTCCCCACTCTCTATTTGTGGCTTGGTCAACCGATAGGCAACGACTATTTTTTGGACTGAGCTGTCGGTCGATCGGCCATTTGACCGGTGACCTGTCTCTATTACAGTAACGGCTAGTTTGAATCTGCTTGATTTCTGACTTTTCCCAATGGATATATATGCTATTTTAGGGTCTAATCACTTGTTAAGCCATGTTCCCTTCTAATGACATATACCTATTGCCTATATATATGGATCATTTATAAAGGATTATATAACAAGTTTCTATCAAGAAAAACAAGTTTTACAAGAAAAAACAAGTTTTTATTCTCAAGTTTTTAAGTTTCAAGAGCTCTCAATTTCAAATCAATTTCTACAAGTTTTAAACTTCAATATCATTCTTTTCAATCAATTTTCTCTTACACAATCTTCTTGAGCTTCACTTTTCCATTCCATACTCTAGAAAGTTGTAAAGAGAGAGTTTGTAATCTTTGTGATCACCAAGAGTTTGTAAACTTTATTAGCTTTATGTTATCTCTTATACAGAGGATTGAAGGTTGGAGTTGTAACTTCGGGTCTTGTGTAGGCCGTTGCTGTTATGGTTCTTTCGTAAAAATCCTAAATGGATAGTGAAAATCTTTCACGCGGTGAAGATGGGGACGTAGAGCAAGTTGCTCGAACCTTGAAACAAATTATTTATGTTTGCGATTGTCATTTCACGTGCTCTTGCTTATACTCTATTGTTCATAGTTGTTTTATTACTTTCATTGTTCTTTATTCTACTTGCTCTATGTTACTTGCATTATTCATACTTGTCAATTTTTCTCATTCAAGCAAGAAGGCAATTATGCACCTCAACTCTTATTCAAGATAAATTAAGAGAAGTTCTAGACCTCTTAATCGGAATCTGGCTTCACTTCTTATTTTTGAGTTTACCATTTTTATTTTTGTTTTAATTGTTGCATTTTTCGCATTAGATTAGCATTTTACCTATTCACCTTTTCTAGGTGACTTTCAATTGGTATCAGAGGTTGGACTTTAATTTTTTATTTAATCACATTAGAGAGATCCTCTTTTGCTAAACATTCATTTGCATCATTCATTTTCTTCACACACTAGTGTATGGCCGAAGGTATTAAGACTCCACCCAAATTTGATGCCCTAAGATTACCGTATTTTTGCAATCATTAGGAAGCCGGGTAGGCGGTGACCAAGCCATATTATGTCCCCGACAGTGATGGGGATACTTGATCCGATGTTGCTACAAAGGAATTTGATAATAATGCTAATGCTTATTATGCCTTACTTCAAGTTTTGAATAATGATGATATCGCTAGAGTAATACATTGATAATCCGCCTATGAGATTTGATCACATTTGTTGTCACACATGAGGAAACATCAAAAGAGAACCAAAATAGATCTCTTGCGTTCCCAATATGAAAATTTTAGTATGAATGAGAATAAATCAATTGATGATATGATTACAAAAGTTACTACAATTACAAATTGTCTTGCTTCTTTAGGTGATGAGATTGACAATGACCAAAAGGTGAGGAAGGTCATTCGGGCTCTTCCACCATATTGGGAAGTCAAGTCCACTACTTTAAAGGAGCTCAATGATTAAGAGGAGATGGAACTCATTGGTCTTATTGGAAACCTTAAGACTCATGAAATGGAGAGAAAAGCTTGAGAATAGAAGACACATTAAAAGAAGAAAACTTTTGCTCTCAAATTTACTCCCCTCATCTCCGACGAAGATGAAGATGAACAAAAGGATAATGAAGATTTGTCCCTCCTCGTAAAGAATGTAAGAAAAATGTACAACAAGGCTATGTTCAACAATCAAAGAAGATGGCAAGAGAAGGAAAAATGAAAGATAGTTTGCTATAATTATAAAAAGCCCGGTCATATTATTGTCGATTGCCCGAAGAAAAGAGCAAACTCACTACCTTCAAGAAGCCCTACAAGAAGAAAGCCTTGAAAGCTACTTGGGATAAAAGGAATGAATCCGAGAAAGAGATGTACAAAACAAACATGTATTTCATGGTAATTGATAACACACCTAGGGTAACTCCCAAAATCACTCTTGATGATTGTGAGTCATCCATGGATGAACTTGGTGCAGCTTTTGAAGAACTTTCCAAAAACTATGATTTTCTTAAAATAAGTATTTAAAAATAAAGAAAGAAAATGAAATCTTACAAAATCAATTGATTTTTATCTCCAATGAAAAAGAAATTTTATCTTCTTATCTTCAACATATAAGATTTCTTGCAAAGCCAAATTTTCATGCATTGATGAAAATGAGTTTCCATGATGAAAAATAAGATTTAACACTTTGAGCAATGTTTTGAAAATGTGAGTTTGACAAAGCTAGGTTAGAAGTCATGTTTCCTAAGAGGCAAACTCAAATGAAACCATCTACACATGTTTCACACACACACACACGCACAAGCACAACCACATGCTCATCACACTCTACATGCACACAATGCATTTCACGCACATCATGCTTTTATGTATTCTAAGGTGTACTCATGCGCCTATTGTGGCCGAAAAAGTCACTTGGCTAAGTTTTGTTATGATAAGATGAATGCTTCAAATAGTCATGTCTGGGTTCAGAAAACCAAATATTTTAAGAATCAAGAAATTTTGGGTACCAAAGTCAACATCTATTTTAAATGATATAGGTATGCACTAAGGCTCTAAAACGTAAGGAGTGGTGATACCTTAATAGTGATTACTCAAGGAACATGACGTGGGACATCAATAACTTTGTAGCTATATCAAGGGGCAATAAAGGTGGCACCGTCACCTTTGGAGATGACTCCAAGGGCAAAATCGTTGGTATATGTAATATATAGAGTGGCTCATCTCCTTTAATTAAGAAAGTTGTTTTAATAGATGGACTCAGACATAATCTTCTAAGCATTAGTCAACTGTATGACAAAGACTTAAGGATTATTTTTTATGATTCTACTTGTGATGTTTTAGATAAAAAAATAAATTCTTGTGTACTTTTCGGATTTTGTGAAAACAATGTTTACACTATTGATATGATGAATTTACAATGTAATACTACTTGTTTAAATGCTTTTAATGAAGATTCTTAGTTATGGCATAAATAGTTAGGTCATGTCTATTTTGATCATCTATCCCGTGTTAACTCTAAGGAAGCGATGAAAGGTATTCTTATTTTGAATTTGAAAAGGATTGCATTTGTGATGCGTGCCAACTTGAAAAAAAATCAAGTCCTCTTTCAAATCCATCAAGGATATCGTGACACCACGACCTTTAGAATTAATATATCTGGATTTGTTTGGTTCAAATAAAACCAAAAGTCTTAATGGAAACCATTTTGTTTTTATTCCAGTTGATAATTTTTCAAGATTTACATGGTTTTTCTTCTTAGAACACAAAGATGAAGCTTTTTTGAATATTCATATTTTTAGAAAAAGGGTTGAAAAAGAAAAATCCCGATTTTACGCTTTAGAAGTGATAGAGGTGGTGAGTTTATCAACCATTTTTTTTATCACTTGTTGTGAAAAAATGGAATCAAACATGAGCTATCATGTCCTAGAACTCCACAATAAAATGAAATCATCGAAATAAAGAATCGTACTCTTCAAGAGATGGCTAAGATCATAATTAGTGAATACAGATTTCCTCAATATCTATGGGCCGAGGCCGTAAATACTTCATGTTACATATCAAATAGAGTTTACTTTTGCAAAAATGCTAGTAAAACCCCTTTTGAGATTTATTACTTGAGAAAATCAAATGTTTCATATTTCAAAGTTTTTGGATGTAAATGTTATGTTTTGAATATTAAAGATAATTTAAGAAAGTTTGATCCAAAATTTTTTAAAGCTATTTCGTTAGTTATTCAAATACAAGTAAGGCTTATAGAGTCTTCAATAGATCAACTTTGACTATTGAAGAGTTTATGCATGTGAAGTTTGAGGATCTAATAAAATTGTGAAGAATATTACAGATTGTGAGATTGATTCCTTAAGTGAAGACATTGAGGAGATGTCCATGAAAGACTTATCGATGCAAAAAAAAGAAGACAAGCCAAAGAACGATGCAAATGATGAAATCCAAAAAGTTGAGGTGGAGCCAACTCAACCACTTCTGAAGGATTGAGATATGCTATAAGTCATTCCAAAAATCTCATCTTAGGTGATATATCCAAGGGAGTAACCACTACACCTAAACTTCATAATAATTGTGATCATTTTGCTTTCATTTCGCATATAAAACCCAAGAACATCCTTGAGGCTTAGGGCGACTCATATTGGTTACTTACAATGCAAAAGGAGCTCAATCAATTTGAGTATAAGTAAGTTTGGCATATTATTCCTAGGCCCATGATAGACCAATCATTAGTATTAAATGGATCTTTAGAAATAAGCTAGATGAGTCAGGTAATTTAATTAGGAACAAAGCTAAGTTAGTGGCCCAAAGTTACACTCAAGTCAAGAGAATTGATTTTGAGAAAATCTTTCAATCCGTAGCACAGCTTGAAGCCATAAAATGACCTTTGCTTTTGCCTCATATAAAGATTTCAAATTATTTTAAATGGACGTTAAAAGTGCTTTTCTAAATAGTTTTATTGAGAAGGAGGTGTATGTTGAACAACCCCCGGGTTTATTGATCCTACACATCTGGATTTAATTTTTAAGCTAGAAAAAATTTTGTATGGTTTGAAACAAGCTCCTAGAGATTGGTATGAAAGACTTAGTAGTTTCCTTGTGAATAAGAGTTTTGTTTAAGATAAAGTAAATACTACTTTTTTACTAATCATGTTAATGATAATATTTTAATTATACAAATCTATGTTGATGATATCTTCTTCAGATCTACTAATGAAAAGCTATGCAAATATTTTGAATTATGCATGAAGGAAGAGTTTGAAATGAGCATGATGAGAGAGCTCAACTATTTTCTTAGACTACAAATCAAGCAAAGAAGCGATGTGATCTTCATCAATCAAGCCAAGTACAGAAAAAAAACTAATCAAAAAGTTTAGGCTAAAGATTAACAAGACTCCGATGGCCACTACGACCAAGTTTAATAATGATGAACAAGGTAAAATATTGACATTAAACTCTTTCCTAGCATGGTTGATAGTTTCCTTTATTTGACGAAAAGTAGGCTGGATATTATGTTTAATGTTTGTGTATGTACTATATTTCATCCTTGACCTAAAGAGTCTGGTTTTATTGCGATAAAATACATTATTAAATATCATAAGGGCACCGTTGGTATGTATTTGTGGTATCCAAAAATCAGATAATTTTCAATGACGAGTTATTCGGATGCCGACTATGCCGGTTATAGAGTGGATAGTAAGAGCACTAGTGAAACTTATCAATTTCTAAGAAATTGCCTTATTTCATGGTGTTCCAAGAAATAAAAATTTATCGCCCTCTCAATCGCCGAGGCGGAGTATGTTGCCATTGGGACTTGTGCACAAGTCCTTTGAATGAACATACTCTCCTTGATTATGATTTGTACAATGATCATACTAAGATTTTTTGTGATAATACTAGTATTATTTATCTGATTATAAATACAAATCAATATTGTAAGACCAAGCATATAGAATTCGATATCACTTTCTTAGAAATCATTATGAGAAAATGATATTGAAATTGATTATGTTACTATCGATTTTCAATTGGCTGACATTTTTACAAAATCACTTGATTATAATAGGTTTTCTTATACGTGGTGAATTAAATGTTTGCATGATGGATACATGATTATTATGCTTAGAGTTTATGTTTTTTATCATGAATCTACATCATTGGATTTTACTTCCAACTGTTTTCAATTGGTGTCAATATGATTTATCCAAAATTTACAATTGGTATTGATTTACAATTGGTATTTGTGTTTTATTTTCAATTGGTATCACTTTAAAAATTTTAATTGATTTAATGTTTTGTTTTCTAATTGGTATTTACATACTCTCAAAATTGATTTTTCTCCTACTTTCAATTGCTTATTCATTTTTTTTTATGCATGACAAAAAGGAGGAGAAGTAGTTGTGTTTAGGAGGAGAAGGAGATATAGTTATTTAGAGTTATTTAAATGCGTTCTCTCATATTTTTATGCAGTATTGAGCTTGTCATTTTATTCTTTATTGCATACCTATTTGGCAGATGAAGGAATGAATGGATCGTTATTTAATGCATATTGTTCTAAATTGTTAAATTTTTTATATATGCATGCATACGACTTAATTATATAGACAAATTTTTTTAGTCATGTTATACTTCATGTGATGTGATTATATTGACAAATATTTTAGTCATGTTGAATTTGATTTCAAATAGACTTGATTATATTGACAAATTATTTTTAGTCATATTGAACTTGATTTCAAATGAGCATAATTTGAGAGGGAGTTTTTCAACCTCTTCATATTATTTTTGGTAAATAACTTATGTGTTTTGTCATCATAAAAAAGGAAGACATTATTGGCTCAATGGTACAATCACCGATTTGTGTTTTAATAATTAACAAACTCAAGTAGTTATGAGGTACTAATCAAATTCAAAAATATTTTTAAGGTTCAAGAGTTGTAATTTAGTTTCATTTTTTCTCAAAAAAAAGGTGTTGAAGTACTCAAATTGATTCAAGCGTGCCATTCAAGCTCAGCGATCAAAGCGTGAATTTTTGAAAAGGCCCACTTGAAGGAGACTTGAATATTAAGTAATCATTGTAAGAATTTAGAATGTTCAACTTTAGGATGTTGAATTGATGCTTAAGAATACATCACACATGCAAAAAATTTATCTAGTTTTTGGTTCTTTAACAAACTTTTTTTCAAATAGTTTATTCAACATGTTCAATATTGTTTTGTTAAAATTTTTGTGTATATACATATACATGTATTTCATAGTTTAAATCTAGCCAAAACTATTTTAGTACATATATAATGTATTTTCAAAATTAATTTTATATTGTTTTTTGGGCTGGGTCGGTCGATCGCCCGGTCAATTGCCCTAGGTGCAGAGTCTTTGCACAGCTCTTGGTCGACCGAGTGGTCGACCATATGTGCACACGGACATGAACATGTCTGTGCATGTTTGTTGGCCGACCGATCGGTCAACCGTCAAACCTTGGGTGGTCTCTGTTTTTAGTTTGTGGTTGATCAACTGTTGTACCAGAACTTTTCCTACTCTCTGTTTGTGGCTCGGTCAACTGACCGGTTGATCGATAGGCAACAACTATTTTTGGACTGACCCGTTGGTCAACCGTTGACCTATCTCTGCTACAGTAACGGCTAGTTTTTGAATCTATCTGATTTCTGAGTTTTTTTAATGGGATATTTGCTATTTTAGGGTCTAATCACTTGTATTAAGCCCTTTTTTCTCCTCACATGATATTTACTTATTGCTTATATATATGGGTCATTTATAGATGATTATACAAAAAGTTTTCATCAAGAGAAAACAAGTTTGACAAGAAGAATCAAGTTTTTTTTCTTAAATTTTTAAGTTTCAAGAGCTCTCAATTTCAACCAATTTCTACAAATTTTAAGCTCTCAATTTCATTCTTTTCAATGGAATTTTCTCTCACACAAACTTTTTGAGCTTCACTTCTCCATTCTATACTCTAGAAAGTTGTAAAGAGAGTTTGTGATCTTTGTGGTCACCAAGAGCTTGTAAACTTTATTAACTTTATGTTATCTTTTGTGCAGAGAATTGAAGATCGGAGTTGTAACTCCGGGTCTTGTGTACACCGTTGTTGTTGTGTTTCTTTTGTGAAAATCTTAAGTGGATAGTGGAAATCCTTCACGCGGTGAAGGCGGGAACGTAGAGCAAGCTGCTCGAAATAAATTCTTTGTGTTTGCGATTGTTATTTCTCTCACTCTTACTCATACTCTATTGTTCATACTTGTTTTATTGCTTTTATTATTCTTTATTCTATTTGCTCTATATTGCTTGCATTATTCTTACTTGTCAATTTTTATCATTCAAGGAAGAAGGTAATTGTGCAACTCAATTCTTATTCAAGGGGATTGAGATGTGAAGTTCTAGAGCCCTTAATTGGGAATCCAGCTTTGCTTATTATTTTTGAGTTGATTGTTTTTATTATTGCTTTAATTATTGTATTTCCGCATTAGATTAGCATTTCACCTATTCACCCCCTCTAGGTGACTTTCAATTGTGTATTTCTTGGAGAAAATCTTGTGTTATAGGAAAGAAAGAAGCGGAGTATGATCTCTCGGTCCAGTACAGAGTCCGAGTACAAGGCGATGACAAATGTGACATTAGAGCTGATGTGGATCAGAGATTTATTGACAGAAATTGGTTAACTAAGAGTAGCCTATGAGACTATATGGCGACAACAAGACAGCAATATACATTACTGAAAATGTCATGTTCCATAAGAGAACCAAACACATTGAGATTGATTGCTATATAGTTCATAAGAAGCTGGAGGAAAATATCATTGTGGCGAAGCATGTATCATCCGAACACCCGTAAACAGATCTTCTTACTAAACCACTTGGTAAAATAAGGGTAGATTTTATTTATGACAAGCTGGGCATGTATGATAAAGATGCTCCAGCTTAAGGCAAAGTGTTGAGAGAGACTATGTATTGGCTATGTAGTAGTTTAATCCCACAGCACCTATAAGACTAGATGTACTCGGTATCAATTATTATATATATCATCAGAGTATGAGTCATAGAACTCATCTCTTTCTCTCCCAATGTCTACTACTATTTTAACACCCAATGATGCCGGTGGGACACGACATCAATAAGGGGGTAAGAGATCCTTTAGTGATGCCTTCATTGTAGTGGTGAATAGTAGAGTTAAGGCACGATCATAATCTCAGGAGAAACCAGAGGAGATAGAAGTTAACAACGCAGACAAAGTCGTGATCCCAGAGAAGGAGGTGAAGGAATTTGCGAGGCTTAGGGTAAAGCTCTGCTGGTGAAGTTTCTAGGGATGCGATTAGATCTGAAGTTCGTAGAGAAGGAACTTTCATATGGCAGACAGCCTGTTGTCACACAGATATTACATCTTTCGATTCACAAATATTGTGACCTACTACTTCAACTGCGATCTGGTTGGTCAAAGGAAACACGACTGCAAAGATCCCAGTGAAGTCAAATAGTAAGGAGAGGGAGGTGATTATCAATGAGATATCAAATACAACTCTAACGGGGGGTGGCAGTCGAAGTAATGCTAGCGGAAGTGGAGTCAAGGATTACCCAAAGCAAAAGGAAACTGTAGCCTTGAGCTTTGGGGTTGGATTTGGGGAGAAGACGTCGGGGAGTGGCATTGAACCCTCGACAGAGCTGAAGTGTACTATCCTATTTGTATCATCTCTCTCTTCCTCTCTTTTCTCTCTCAGTTTCCTTCTTTTCCTATTCTTTTTCTCTTTCCATTTTCCCAAGCCCAAACACAACCAATGCCAAGCCAAGCCCATGCTTCATTTATTCTCTTCTCTTATTTTTCATTTTTTTATTTAATTTAAAGCTCATCACATGATCCAGAGCCCACAACCCCCGCTTTTATTTTCTTTTTCTTCTTTTCTTCTTTTATTTTTTTCTTTTAGCTCATCCCATCCAAGCCCAAGCCATTCTCTTCTCTATATAATCTTTTCTCTATCTCACATTAAACCTAACCCTAATACCCCTCTCATTTTCTCTCTCCTCACCTGAGAGCGCCGTCACCATCTCCTCCCCACGCTACCGACAACCCTCACTTGCGCCCCACATCATCGATCGCAGCCGATCATCGCCTCTCTCCTTCTCCGCTTCGCTGGTTGCCTAGCTTCCTGCTCAGCCACTTTTCTGCCTCCCTTTTCTTGCTCTTTGCCGCCCGCTCTCTGTAAATCACCTAGAGGGGTGATATAGGTGATATGCTAATCTAGTGAACTAAATACGCTAAATGCGGAAGCTTAAAACAAATTTTGCAACACACTTAGTACAACCAACAAGTGTAGCCGAATTCCCCGTGAAGGGATCTGGACTAACTCCTCTTGATTCCCCTTGAATGGGTTGAGGTGCTATATGAAGCTCTTGTGGTTAAGTACAAGTGAGGCACACATAAACAAGCCAAGCATATAAGGATGATAAGCAATATGAAATAATGCAAGTCACAACACAAGCAAATATGAATGATATGGCAATATGAATAATGCTTTGCACAAATAAAAGAGAGGAGGGTTAGAGAGACAATGGATCAAACGCTAACAACAAGATATGTTTCGAGGTTCGAGCCCCTAACTCTACATCCCCGCCTTCACCACCGTGAAGGATTTCAGATCCACTATCTCCCACCGAGGGAACCTCCACCAAGGAGGATTTATTACAACAATAGGAGTACCGAACTCCTCTCTCAAACACCGCCTCACAACTGAGGGGTATGGCCCGTAGCCAATACAACAACCAATCACCTCTACTGAGGAGGGATATACAAACCAACTCCACCTCTCACTAGAGGGAGCAAACCAATCACCCGATCACCTCTACCAAAGAGGGATACAACAAAAGTAAGGGTGTTTATAACAAATGGTTTCTTACAACCACAAACAATCTCTCTTTCCTCTTTTCCACAAAAACAAGATCCTAATAGAATAGGATAGAAGATAAGCTCAAGTGTGAAAACAAGTGTTTTGATCAAAGAAAAACTCTTGGAAAATACCAAATAGATATTGAAATGAAGAACAATAAACCAATTTCCCAAAAACCTATTTCTTTGAAAATAACAAAACACTTAAAACAAATAAGATGGATCTTTTGGCACTTAAAATTCTTTTGAAACTTGTAAAAACACTTCAGAAAAGTAGGAATTTTTGCTCTTAAAAATCTTAGCTAAAACCATGAAGAGATGGGTATTTATAGCCCCAAAACAAAACTAGCTGTTAGGCTGATCTGGCAGCCTAACAGGCTACCGGTCGGCCGGCCCGGCCGACCGCCAACAGTTAGAAATGTGACCGTTGGGACACCCGGTCGACCGCCCGGTCGACCGAAATAAACAAAGAGCACTGCTCTCAGGTCCGGTCGGCCGCCCGGCCGACCGTCCCTGTGTCTGCCAAACGTGCACAAGCTTGTGCACGTCGGTCGACCGCAAGGGTCGACCGGCCCTTGATACGGTCGACCCGTGCGGTCGGCCGTCCTGGCCTGTCAGCCACTGTTCTGGGACAGAAAACACATGTTAAAATATTTCTAAAAATCTTTTAAGTCTTTTTAAAATACCCAAAAATAGTTTTATCATTTTGCATTGATACATAAACATGTGATAAAAAGTTTGGCTCAAATATCAATCAATATGAACTATTTTTGTGTGTTATCATTTTTACCAAAACCAAAACATGTATTTTATCAAACTTGAAATTTTCAATAGGAAATCTGATTTTTCCTAAAACTCATGAATAGACATATCAAAATAAGTTTGTTTAAGATATGAAGCATGTATGTAAATTGAACACATCTAATATACATAAAAACCATTTAAACTTGTTTTGATCTAAACTATTCATGAAAACCAAATCCAAACATAAAACGTGAGTGTTGTGCACTTGAGCATATCAACTATTCTTATCTTTACAAATGGATCTAAAACACACTAAACTAAACTAGGATACCTAAGTCTTCTTGACGATCTTCAATTTTCAAGTCGGCTTGGTCCCAAAACTTGATCCACCGAGTGCAAATGAGTGATCTTGAAGCTCGGGCACCGGAATCACTATGAAAAGCTCCAAAAACTCCTTTGTTGAAGCTAATCACCAACTAATATCTTGATACATGCTCTGAAACTAAAATCACAAGATTATTAGTAAACATAACTACATGAGTTAATCATCATCAAAACCATAATGGAAGGCCTTTGGGCCAACATCCTCCTCCTCTCTTCCTCCTCCAAGGCCGCCAACCCCTATGTTACTCCAAACCTATCGGCATAATTTTCTCGACAGAGTAAAAATTTGTATGGGAGCTGTCAAAACCCATACATGAAAAGTGCTTGTCGAGCAAGCTGAGATAGCCGAGAAATCGGCTAAGAAGTTTGAACAGTACCCAAGAACAAATGGGGGTCAACACCAAGGGGCATGATGGAGCCCAATCTTTCTAACCAAAGGGGAAGAAAACCATGATCGTTAAGCTATCAAGGGCATCTCAACCAAACCAGAAGAGCGGCACCAATGGCAATCAGGAGTTTAAATTTCCGTCAAAGGTTTACTCCTTCAAAGACGAGCAAGTGGTGACAATCTTCCACTTGCTTCGCAAGAGTAATAAGCTCAAATTACCTGAAGTTCGGCGACTTAATGACGTGGGACGTATAAATGATTTCAACTACTGCCTCTTTCACAGAATGATGCATCAGTTCAAAATCAATTTCTGCAAGTGAGATGTACAAAAAATTTCAAGTTTTCTTATTTCAAGTGCACTAATTTCAAAATCAATTTCTGCAAGTTTTCAGCTCTTAAATTGATTCATTTCAACTGATTTTCTCTTTCACAAACTTCTTAAGCTCCATCTTACATCAAATACGATAGGAAGTTATAAAAGGGATTGTTTGTGAGTTTTGTGGTTACCAAGAGCTTGTAAACCTCATTGACTTTATGCTAACTCTTGTGTAGAGGATTGAGAGTTGGAGTTGGGTACTCTGGTCTTGTGTAGACCATTTTAGTTCTTTTGTGTAGGATCTTTTGTAAAAAGATCTTTAGTGGATAGTGAAATCCTTCATGCGGTGAAGGCGAAGACGTAGAGCTTGGTGCTTGAATCTTGAAACAAATTATTTGTTTTTGCGATTACTTTCTCTCTGCTCTACTCTACTTGCATTGTTTACACCTGTGTTTTACATTCATTTTCACTTGCTATTCTTTTTTAGCATCATATTTACTTGTCAGTTTTCACTCTCTTAATCAAGAAGGCAATTGAGCACTTTAACTCATAGTGTTAAGAAATATAGAGGAGAAGTTCTAGAGCCCTTCATAGGGAATCCGGCTTCACTTCTTGATTAGAGTTGACTGTTTGCATCATTCTTTTTATTAATTGTTGTATTTTCGCATTTTTGATCATAAGATTAGCATTACACATATTCACCTCCCTCTACTAGGTGCACTTTCAATTGGTACCAGAGCCTTGGACTTTAATTTTTTGTTTAAGTACCTTAGAGAGATCCTTTGCTAATCACTCACTTGCACCATTTTCTTGATTTGACACTATTTCACATGGCCGAAGGTATTAAGACTCCATGCAAGTTTGATAGCCTTAATTTTCCTATATAGAAGGTTAAAATGATCGTTTTCTTGTAATTCCTAGGAAGCCGGGTTGCAAAAACGGTGACCAAACCATTTAGCGTACCCGATGGTGATGAGGCCACTTGGTCTGAAATTACCACCGAGGAGTTTAATGCAAATGCAAAGGCACACTATGTCTTACTTTAAGCCTTGAATGATGATAATATTGCTAGGGTAATTTATTGCAAATCCGCATGTGAGATTTGGTCACACTTGTTGTCATCATGAAGGGACTTTACAAGTCAAGAGAGCTAAGATTGATTTCTTGCGTTCCTAATATGAAAATTTTTTTATGAATGAAGATGAATCCATTGATGATATGATTACTAAGTTTACTAAGATTACCAATGGTCTTACTTCTTTAGGTGATAAGATTGACAATGAGCAAAAGGTGAGAAAGGCGATTTGTGCACTTCCACCATCTTCGGAGGTCAAGTCTACAATATTGAAGGAGCTTCATGATAAAGAGAAGATGGTGCTCATTGGTCTCATTGGAATCTACAATATTGAAGGAGCTTAATGACAAAGAGAAGATGAAGCTCATTATTCTCATTGGGAATCAAAAAACCCAGGAGATGGAAAGAAAGGCTAGAGATAGTACCCCAAAAGAAAAAGACTCTTACTTTCAAATCTACTCTTATTATTTCCAATGATGAAGATGATAACTAAGATGATGATGAAGACTTATCCCTCCTTGCAAAAATGTTAGAAGGACGTACAACAAAGTTAAATTCAACAACTGAAGAAGATGGCAGGGGAAGGAGGAGAAGAAAATAGTGTGCTATAATTGCCGGAAGCGCAGACATGGATACAAAGAGTAACCCACTACCTCCAAGAATCCCTACAAAAAGAAAGTTTTGAAAGCAATATGGATTCGGAGAATGATTCTGAAGCAGAGGTGGACACGGCTAATGTGTTTTTCATGGCAAATAAGAACACACCTGAGGTAACTTTCGATTCTCTTGATAAATGTGAATTGTCCATGGATGAATTAGATGAAACTTTTGAAGAACTTTTCAACAACTATAATTTTCTCAAAAAGAAGTATCTGAAAATGAAAACAAAAATGAACTTCTTAAAAACAAATTAGTTGTTATTTCGAAAGAAAAAGAAATTTTGCCTTTCACACTTGAAAAGACACAAAAGGATTTTGATGCACACAAAATTTCTTACGAAGAAAAATTTCCGATCATTAACTAAAATGAGATTTTCACTTTGAAAAATAAAATTGATACTTTGAGCAATGTTTTGAAAAAGTGTGAATTTGATAAAACTAGATTAGAGGCTATATTTTCAAAGAGGCAAACTCAAAGGAAACATCATGTTTCATACACACACACCATCATGCTCACACTCTATCATAATCACAAGCACAACACACACACCATGCTACACATGCTCATCAAGGACACTGAAATGTACATGCTCATCATGCGCGCGCGCATCATGCATTTTTATGTGCCAAGGTGTATACATGCACCTATTGTAGCTGCAAAGGTTATTTGGCTAAGTTTTGTTATGATAGATTGAGTGCATCAAATAGTTATGTTTGGGTTCAAAAAAACTAACATTTTAGGACCCAAGAAAGTTTGTACACTAAAATCAACTCTTATTCTAAATGATATAAGTACGCATCAAGACTCGAAGATGTAAGAAGCGGTGGTACCTTAATAATAGTTGCTCAAAGTACATGCTTGAGATATCAACAACTTTGCAACCTTATCAAGGTATCAAGAAGGTGACACTGTTACCTTTGGAGATGATTCACTGGGCAAAATCGTTGGCAGATAATATCAAGGTTGGCTCATCTCCTTTAATTGAAGATGTCTGGTAGATGGACTCAAACATAATGTATTAAGTATTAGTCAACTTTGTGACAAAAGCTGAAGGGTTATTTTTGATGATTCTACTTGTGATGTTTTAGATAAGAAATCAAATACTTGTGTTCTTTTCGGTTTTCATGAAAACAATGTTCATATGATTGATGTGCTAAATTTGAATTGCAATGCCACTTGTTTAAATGCTTTTAATGAAGATTCTTGATTATGGCATGGGAAACTAGGTCATGTTTATCCCAAATTAATTCTAAGAAATCGGTGAAAGGTATTCTTACTTGAAGTTCGAAAAGGATCGAATTTGTGATGCGTGCCAACTTGAAAAATAAACCATGTCCTTTTTCAAATCAATCGAGGATATCATGACACCTAGACCTCTAGAATTGATACATATGAATTTATTTAGCCCAACTAAAATCAAAAGTCTTACTAGTAACTATTTTGTTTTTTCTTTAGTTGATGATTTCTCAAGATTTACATAGGTTCTCTTTTTAGAACATAAAGATGAAGCTTTTTAACATTTTCATGTTTTTAGAAAGAGGGTTGTAAAAGAAAAAGATTTTTCAATTTTACGCATAAGAAGTAATAGAGGAGTGAGTTCATCAACCATTCCTTTATCATCTATTGTGAAGAAAATGAAATTAAGTATGAATTGTCTTGTCCGAGAACTCCACAACAAAATAGAGTCGTTGAACCGAAGAATCATACTCTTCAAGAGATGGTTAGGACAATGATTAGTGAATACGGACTCCCTTAATACGTATGGGCCGAGGCCATAAACACTTCATGTTACATTGAGAATCGAATTTATTTTTGCAAGAATTCTAATAAAACTCCCTTTGAGATTTACTATTTGAGAAATCAAATATTTTCTATTTCAAAGTTTTTGGTTACAAATGTTTTGTTTTGAGCATCAAAGATAACTTAGGAAGATTTGATGTTAAGTTTTTTGAAGCTATATTTGTTGGGTATTCAAATACTAGTAAGGCTTACAGGGTCTTCAATAAGTCAACTTTGACTATTGAGGAGTCTATACATGTGAAGTTTGAAGAATCTAACTCTCTTATGAAGAATGTTGCAGAGATAGATTCTTTAGGTAAAGGTTTAAAAGATTTTCATGAATGACTCACCAGCTCAAGAGGAGGATGACAAGAAAAAGGATGACACAAATGGCGAAGCTCGAGATGTAAAAGTGGAATCAACTCAACCACTTCTAAAGGATTGCAGATTTGTTACAAATCATCCCAATGACCTCATCATAGTTAACATTGTTGGCCCAAAGGCCCATCACTCTAGTTTTAATGATGATCAACTCATGTAGTTAAAGTACTAACGATCATGTATTTATTTAGTCTCAGATTTGTGATCAAGATCTTAGTAGGTGTGTAGCTTCAACAAAAAATTTAAAGTTAAGTTTTGGAGCTAGCACGGTCTGATTCAAGAGCTTGTGCATCAAGACCACATCAAGTACTCAAGAGGAGTCTAGCTCGTTGGATCGTATTTGTACCAACTCAAGAAGATGAGAAGACTTCAAGAAGAAGACTTGTGTCTAGGTTTGTTTTTGTAAAGATTTTACTTTTAGATAAAATGTAAAGGATAGAATAGTTGGTGGATTGCTCAAGTATATCATACACACATACACTCTTGATTTAGATGAGTTTTCATAAAATAACTTCTATTTTGGAAAAATACAAAAGAGTTTTCATTTTGGAAAAATACCGATTTGGTTCTTGGTATTCAAAGTATACATATCTTTAACCAAAACTATATTTAGAGCTTAAATGACAAAAACATAGATATTTTATCATGTATGTGTAGTGGATCATATCCATACACCCTATGCTTTCAAAGTGTTTAAAATATCTTGTTTTTGTATTTGGAGAAGTTTTAGAAAAACCAATTTTGGAAAAATACAGTTTTTGTTTTTAGCCAAAATTTCTAAGTTACAAAAATAGTTCAAATTATTTGTAACATGTCTTGATTTTGCTCAAACATGTTTATATATCAAAGTATAATATTGAAACTATTTTTGTAGATTTTTGTGATTTTATGGGATTTTATTTGTGTCAAAATGCCAAGTTTTCCAATCCCAAAACTGTCCTGTCTGGCTTCTGTCGGTCGACCGGACCGGTCGATCGAGCTAGAAGTCGGTCGACCGGGACGGTCGACCGACGTGCATAGAACGTGCACGCCAGATCTGCTGGAGGGCCGATCGACCGACCCGGTCGACCGCCAGAGAGCTTCTGCTCTCTAGAAAGCCCCGGTCGACCGGGCCGGTCGACCGGCAGAGAGCTCTGCTCTCTATTTCAGGCAGTGGTCGACCGGGCCGGTCAATCGAGGCTCCAACAGTCAGAAATGTGACCATCGGCGGTCGACCGGGCCGGTCAACCGTCAGCCGCCAGGGCTGAAAAAAATGCCCCAACGGCTAGTTTTTCTAGCCCTATAAAAGGAGGGCTTTTGGGACTATTTTTCACAAGATTTGTTAAGTGGGTTTTGAGCCAGTTTTTCAAGCTCTATTAGGTGTTTATCTCCACTTGTTTAAGAGCCAGAATTGCCATATCAAAAGGAGAGCTTTTCAAGAGTGTTTTAAAGTGATTTTCTTTGAGTTTTTCATCACACATTCCATCCTTATTTTTCTCACAAACACTTGAGCTATCCATTGATATATTCATCCTATAGGAGTGTTATTGTGAGATTGTTTTTAGGTGATCAAAGTGTTGTGATCACCAAAGACTTCTTCTTTGCTTTAAGGAAGCGGACGCGTGTGTTCGCGGTGTTTCGAGTTCGTGTGTGAACTCTTTGTTTGAGGTGCGGCCTCGACGAGCTAGTGGGCTTGCGGTGTGTTCGGGACTAGAGAGTTCAAGTGTGAACTCGCCTTGTAGGTGTTGCGGTACCGAGTGATCCGGTGGGATCAATTTTAGTGGAAATCCTTCAAGTGTTGAAGGCGGGGACGTAGAGCAAGTGTGCTCGAACCTCGAAACAAATCTCCCGTGTTTGTGATTGCTCTCTTTATCTCTTACTTGTTTATATCTTGCATGCTTATATTGTTTTCATCTTTACATGCTTGATATATATATAATGTGCTTAATTGTTATATGCTTGGGGATTGTTTGCTAACACTTGTATTCAACCAAGAGAGCCAACGCGGCACCTCAACTCTTATTTAGAGGAATCTTGAGGAGTTAGTCCAGAGCCCTTCACGGGGAATCCAGCTACACTCTTGTGTTATACGTGGTGTTTAGTTTAAGAAGTTTAATTTGCATTAAATAAGTTTTTAATTTCGCATTATTGACCTTTAGATTAGCTCATCACCTATTCCCCCCCTTTAGGTGATTTACAAACATATCCAAAGGGGTCACTACTCGCTCCAAACCTCATGATATATGTGGCCATTTTGCATTCATATCCCATATTGAGCCCAAGAATATCCTCAAAGTCGAGGGCGACTCATATTGGTTGCTTGTCATGCAAGAAGAGCTTAATCAATTTGAGCGTAAACATCTTATTCCTAAACCCAATGATAGACCAACTATTGATACTATGGATCTTTAGGAATAAGTTGGATGAGTCGGAAAATGTTATTAGGAATAAAGTTAGGTTATGGGCCCAAAGTTACACTCAAATTGAAGAAATTGATTTTGAGGAAACCTTTGCACCCGTAGCACGATTTGAAGCCATACAGATGACACTTGTTTTTACTCCATTCAAAGATTTGATACTATTTCAAATGGATGTTAAAAGTGCATTTTTAAATGGTTTCATTGAGGAGGAGGTGTATATTGAAAAACTCCCCAGATTTGTTGATCTTACACATCCGGATTTTATTTTTAAACTTGAAAAGGCTTTTATATGGTTTGAAATAAGGTCCAAGAGCTAGGTATGAAATATTGAATACTTTTCTTTTTTTAAATGATTTTGTTAAAGGCAAAGTTGATACTACCTTATTTATAAAGCTTGACAATGATGATTTCTTAATAGTACAAATATATGTTGGTGATAGCATTTTTGGATCTACTAATGAAAAACGTTGTAAGTCTTTTGAATCATGCATAAAGAAAGAGTTAGTATGATAGGGGAGCTCAATTATTTCCTTCGACTCCAAATCAAGTAAAGGGGTGATGGGATCTTCATCAATCAAGTTAAATATACAAGAGAACTCATCAAGAAATTTAAGCTTGAAGATGCGAAGATATGCAAGACTCCCATGGCTATCACAACGAAGCTTAACAAAGATGAATAAGGTAAAATCATTGACATTAAACTATATCGTAGCATGATTGATAGTTTGCTTTACTTGATGGATAGTAGCCAGATATCATATGTGTCTATGTGCTAGATTTCAATTTTGTCCTAAAAAGTCTCACTTAATTGTCGTAAAATGTATTATTAGATATCTAAAAGGCACTATTGAAATGGGCTTGTGGTATCCGAAAATCGGACAATTCTCTATGACGAGTTATTCGGATGCCGACTATACCGCTTGTACAGTGGATAGAAAGAGTACTAGTGAAACTTGTCAATTTCTAAGAAATTGCATCGTTTCGTGTTCTTCCAAGGAACAAAATTTCGTAGCCATCTCAATCGCTGAGGCGGAGTATATTGCGGCCGAGGCCTATTGTGCACAAGTCTTTTAGATGAAACATACTCTCCTGAATCATGATTTGCATTTTGACCATATTAAAATATTTTGTGATAATAATAGCACCATTCATATGACCAAAAATGCAAATCAACATATGAACAAACACATAGAGATTAAATATCACTTTCTTCGAGATCATTATGAGAAAGAAGATATTGAGATTGACTATGTTTCTACTGATTTTCAATTAGTGGATATTTTTACTAAACCACTTGATTTTAATAAATTTTCTTTTATGTGTGGTGAAGTGAATGTTTGCATTTTGGAACCATAAGTTTTTCAATTTTTTTGGTATTTATGTTTGATTTTTGTTTACTTTAAATTAGTGTGATTTAGTTCATTTTAAAATAAAATTGGTTTAAATGATGATATACTTTCAATTCATTCTATTGGTATCTATTAGTTTTCATGGTTTTTTTAGTTCCTTTTGATATATGACAAAAAAGGAGAGAAGATTTATGAGTTATTTATATAGTTATTTGTATTTAGGGACTATGAGTTGTCATTTGGTAATTGGAGAAGATTTATGAGTTATTTGGTATGAAGAGATTTATGAGTTAGAAATTTTGTATTTGGGGATTTATGAGTGTCATTTAGTAATTGGATAAGATTTATGAATTATTTGGTATGAAGAGATTTATGAGTTAGAAATTTATGATTTAGCTACTACTTGCTATTACCTCTATTTCATGTTCGTATGCCTTACTTTGTTGCATACCTATTTGGTTTTTGGAGGCAAGGATGAAGGTTGGTATGTTTATGCATGATTTTTCATATTTCATATCTATACCTATATGCATATGATGACTTGTTTTTGAAACTGTCACATTCTTTAGTCATAAATGATTGAACTTGATAGATAAGCATAATTTTAGGTGGAGCTTTTCAAGCTCTCTATATTTGTCTATCCTCAATAACTCGTGTGTTTTGTCATCATCAAAAGGGGGAGATTGTTGGCCTAAGGGTACACTCTCAGGTTTTGTTTTGATGATTACAAATCACGTGACGTTATTCGGTACTAATCAAGTTTGTGTGTTTTTAAGTATTTCAGGTTCTAAGAATATTGTTGGTATATTCTTCCTCAAAAGAAAGGTATTCTAGTCTCAAGATCATTCAAGGAAATGGTTTGAGTTTGGACGATCAAGATTCACATATTGGAGAAGTTCGCTTGAAAATTTCTTGAAGACATAGAGTACAATTGTAAGATAATAGAATGTTTAAAGTATAATGTGTAGAGTTGATGCTCAAGAAGTCACATAAACAAAATACAAGTTTTCAAAAGACGAGTTTTGATAACTAGTTTTTCTCGCTTTGGTATTTTACAAGGTTTGGTGTTTAATATATGCCCCATATTTTTTCGAATTTATATATCCTACTATCATATATCACATAGCCTATGTATTACCAAAACATTTTTCTAACTATTATAAAATATTTAAAAATAAGTTTAAATTCAAATTTTATCTATATATAAGTTTTTAGGCTAGGTCAGGCGGTCGACCGTCTGGCACTATTTTGGTCTCGGTTGAGATCGATCGACCGGGCGGTCGACCGACGTCAACAGATAGTTCAAATCTTTGAACTACCGGTCGACCGACCGGTCGATCGAAGTTCTGTCAAAGCTACAGTAACGGCTAGTTTTTTAAATTTTGATTTTTTTAACTTTTCCTCAACGGGTATATTTGTTCCTTTTGGGTCTAATCTCTTTCCTAATGATCTGATAGGCTCTTCTAACAGTATTTTATCATTTGTCTATGGTATATGGTTCATTTGTAGAGGATTACTAAGATTTTTTTGGAGAAAAATTTGAAAAAACAAGTTTATTCAAAAGAAAAGATTTCAAGTTTCTTTTTCCAAGTGCTCTCATTTTAAAACCAATTTTTGTAAATTTTCAGCTCTTAAATTGATTCATTTCAACTGATTTTCTCTTTTACAAACTTCTTGAGCTCCATCTCACATCAAATCTATAGGAAGTTGTAAAGAGATTGTTTGTAAACTTTGTGGTCACCAAGAGCTTGTAAACCTCATTAACTTTGTGCTACCTCTTGTGTAGAGGATTGGGAGTTGGAGTTGTGTACTCCGGTCTTGTGTAGACCTTTATAGTTCCTTTATGAAAAGATCCTTAGTGAATAGTGAAATCCTTCACGCAGTAAAAGTGGGGACGTAGAACTTGGTGCTCGAACTTGAAATAAATCATTTTTGTTTGCGATTATTCTCTCTTGCTCTACTCTACTTGCATTGCTTACACTTATGCTTTACATTCATTTTCACTTGCTATTCATTTCTAGCATCATATTTACATGTCGGATTTCACTCTCTTAATCAAGAAGACAATTGAGCACCCAACTCATTGTCTAGAGGAATATAGAGGAGAAGTTCTAGAGCTCTTCATAGGGAATCCGGCTTCACTTCTCGATTTGAGTTGACTGTTTGCATCATTCATTTTATTAATTGTTGCATTTTGTATTATTGATCATAAGGTTAGCATTACATTTATTCACCCCCCTCTAGGTGTACTTTCTTTTTCTTCTCCTGCGACGCGCAGAGATCTACCAGCCAGGCCACCCCTTGTGCCGCCACCCCCCTGCTCGCTGGTGCTACCGACAACCACCACCACCATGGTTGTCCCTCTTCTTTCTCTTCTCTTTCTTTTCTCTTCTCTTCACCAGCTAGTTGCGCCAGTCGCCCTGCCTGACCCTCCATCATCGCCGCCCGCTCCAGCACCCTCGCAAGCACGCCGGCCTCAAGGTGGCGCTACTACGCACTAACTTCCTGCTGCCACCACCACTTCTTCTTTATTTTCTTCTTACTGGACCCCCTTTTAAATCAACCCAAACCCGATTCGAACCCAACTCGCATCAACTTAAGTTATTTGGGTTTGAATTATCAAGTTTGACCTAATAGTGACCGACCTGATTCCAGTGGATATCTGACTCAGTTTCAAACCCGTTAGTATGCACATTAAGTTTTCAGGCCATTTCTCGGCCATTTGGAGCCCGAATCGAGTTATTTTTGAGGCATTGTGTAACACCCTGCTCCCCGGTGTACGTATCACCGTATCGGTACGCGATACGACGTACAAAAATTGATTTGACCTCCGTGGTAGTCCGATTGAGCCGATTTCAGTTTCTAAAAATCATTTCCTAATATTTTAGATTTTTCAGGATTTTTTAGAATTTTTCTTGATTAGTTTGGAAAATCTCTGTTGTCGGTGTCGACCGATACCGATAACCGGCCTTCTGATTTTTATTTCACAAATGGATTATAATTTTGAGAATCGGCTTTCACCGTATGTCTTAGAATCACATGAGCTACGTTTGGGTATTTTTGGGGATTTTTCTAAATTTATCGAAAATCCGGCCAAACCGGTGTCGCCCGTATCGGCGAGACACTCCGGGATTTTTAATTGGCAAACCGGATTGAGTTTCTGTAAACCGTCTTCATTTTAAGTCTCAGGATAATATTCTCTATTTTCTATAATTTTTGGGCATCGTTCGGAGCCAGTCAAAATTTGACCCTATTAAATAATATTAAATTAATTATTTCAATTCCTTTTCTTTTTCTTTCTTTTTCCTTCCTCTTCTCCATTTCGCTGGAGAATTCCCACCGCCCTACTGTAGCTCCACCGCCTCTTCTCTCTCTCCCTAATTTAAAATCTCTTCCTCTCTCATTCAACACTAATTCTCTCTCTCTCTCTCTCTCTAATTAAGGTGACTAATCTCTCTCTCCCCTTTATTTTCTCTCTCCCCACAAACTCTCACTCACTCTCTCTCCCTCTCTCCAGATGGCCGCCTGACCCATGCCCTGACCCATGCCTGCGGCCGCGCCCCGGCCTGCGCGCCACCGCCACGCCCTCGGCCGGCGCTGCCGCCGCCGTAGCCGCGCCCCTGGCCGGTGGCCGGCCGCCACCGCGCCACCACCGCTCCTCCTTCTTCTTCTTCTTCTTCTTCTTCTTCTTGTTTTCTTCTTTTCTTTTCTTTTGCTGTTTCTCTCTCCACCTCTCTCTATCACACACCCCCTCTCACCCTCTCTCTCTCCCACTTGAGGCCGGAGCCAGACCGTCGCCGGCGGCCGGGATCGCCGCCGGCAGGCCAGTCGCCGCCGCCGGCCAGCGGTGCTGGCCGGCCGGCCCGCACCCGAGCCAAGCAGCAGCTAGAAGCTGCTGCTGCTCCCCCTTTAGCCTATTGTGGGTTTGGGTTAGAACCCAAACCCATTAACCCATTATTGGGTCAAGGGTTAAACCCAAACCCACTTGATTAGACCCGATAACCTTACCCATTACTTTAAGTTAAGTGGGTATGGGTTGTGGATCTGGACCCGACCCGTTATGAGCCAAACCCGCTCCAAAACCCAATAAAGGTAAGTTTACAGGAAACCCCCTGTGATATTTTCTTAATTGCATTTAAATTATTTATTTACATATTTAACCCCATTTTATTCCTTTTCATATTCGGGCGATATCTGGAGCATCCGGACTCCGATTGGGACGATTCTGGATCCGTTGCGATCGTGGGAACGAGAGCTACAGTCCTGTAGCCAGTTTGTGAGTGTTTTTATTTTATAAATTATCTTTTTAGTCTAGCAATTGAACTTGGTTGTTTTATTAATTACCGGTAAATCTTAATTGGTACACCATATTAAAAACATTGTAATAAACACTATACTTATATATATGTCGGATACCTAATAGACGTAGAGTGTAACATTGGATACCTATTAGGTCATGTTCATGGACCACTGACATCCGGCCCACTATGTCACTATATGGTTGGACACTATCATGTCATGTATCATATCACAGTAATGTTACCTGCATACGGTCCCACAGACACACTATGACACGACATTGTCACTAGACACGCATGCTAGATACTGTTACTATAATTCACAGGACAGGATATTATATGATAAACGGACTACCATTATTACATGTACTGTTACATGGAGTATGGCCATCCACTAGTACAAGGATAAAGACCGCATGTCATATTATTGTTATTACACTGATACGAGAGTTCACTGTACATGATATTAGACACTGCCCATTGGTATTACTTGTACAGGTTGCACCGATACTATGACACGTCACATCAGTTACTCATATGCACTACTTCCCAGACTACCGTCATCTCATATATTATGATCATCATTATATAGCTTCTCGGCATATCACTGTTGCACGTGCATGTATGCTTTCTCTATTATTGTCATATGGATTCATGTTCAAAGTACATGTACTATTGATCCATGTTACCGTATTCATGTATATGATTATTTCCTGTTACTGATATGGATATTCCTGTTACTGGACATGAGAGCTGTTGATATGCGATATGTGGACTTCCACATTTATTGATCCCGTTATATTGTTCCCGTGATATTGTTCCCGTTTTCGGGTATATTGTTCCCGTGATATTGTTCTACGCTATCAACATAGCTCAGGTTCAGTTATCCTGTTACCCGTATCATGTACAGTAGTTGTTCTTGCCACATTGTATACTTGACATATCAGATCATAAAGCTAACTGGGGTATGGGGGAGACTTAACGGTTGATTAGATCATATCGGGTGATGTACTGGATCCATATTGTTAGTCCCACTGCAGGGGACGGTAGGAGGGTTGCCTACCAATTGCTCCATGAGCTATTGTTACTTGATTATTGTTCCCCTCTTAGCGGAGGGCCCTGGTCTCAGCAGCCAGGGGTCTGATAAAGGCCGTGATCCCGGGTATGCACGGGATACATCCACCCGATAAGAACTCTTCGACCACGAGTTTCCAATTAACATAATAAAACAGTATACACAATAGTGACGTCGGGAACACTTGTTATTTGGTTACTCTCTCGTTTGGATATTGGTACCCGTAGGCCATGTCCGGATGGGTTCGACTAGAGTGCGGGCTCTAGTATGAACCGCCAGTGGTATGGGACACTGGAAGAGAGTAATTAAAATATCAGGTGGTACAGATTGCTACTATTGTATAAATCACATGACATACCTGAGACATGTATACTATTGCTTGACATGACTTTGACATAACTCACTTGATACATGTTTAGTTGTACTTGTTACTGTTCATGATACTTTTTCTGATCTCATGTTACTTGTATACTTGTTACTGTATCTGTTTCCTGTTACACTTTCTGTGATGGCATATTACGCATGTTCCACAGTACATCTATTCTGTTTCCTGTATTCCGTGCAGACATCGTGACTGTATATGCACGACACCGTATGATGGTTATATTGTATATGCTCACATGCATGTTCATCTTGCATATGCTCACTTGCATGTTCATATCGCATATGCCCACCGCATGTTCATTTACATCACTACCATATTCATTTCCATCACGTCACCACTAGACAACGTTATTTATTATATAAACTGGACACGACTATAGACATGACCCGATGGTAACCGGCTAGGTAGTGATGGTACCAAAAGATGACATGTTTATATATTTCTACTGCTTCCTATATGCTTATGATATAATATTACTTGTACCACATCATGTATTATACATTAGTATCGTGCTTGTATTATTATTGTATCTATTACTGCCTCCTTCATTTTACCACTCACTAGGTCGCTTTCTGACGACCCTGGGTTTGCATGCCCAGATTTGGAGATTCGAGGTACCGTAGTATCAGAGAATGCCTTGGAGTGGCCTAGGAGATTCCTCATCGAGATCATTCATAGGTATCTTATTGATTTATTTCTGTTATCTTATTTGTCCTCATTTTTCATATCTGTTATGATCGCTGACCTTTTTCTGCAGGTATTCTTGTACTTATTTCATGCTGGAACTCAGGTATTGATGGAGGTTATTTATTGTACTGAGGCTTAGCGTACGTACGTGAGGATTTCCGCCCTGCGTATGTACGTCGCCATAACGTCTCCATATCCTTGGGATCGGGGCGTTACACATTGGACTGTGAAGGTCAGAACTACTCATCCGCGACAACATATGTGAGTGTTTTCATTTCTTAAAATAAATTATGTTGTATTATTGATAATTTGATTATTTGATAGATTATTTGATTTATTGTTAATTATTAACTTGTTCATTTAATTTATTTAGAAAATTGTAAGCCGTGTTTGATTTAAAAACTTTGTGAGTGTTTTTTCTACTTTTTTTAAAAAAATATGTTTCATGATAAATGAATTCATTGTTGATAATTATTCATTTTACTTTTATTATTAAATTGCTTAATTAAATTTTCTAACATCTAGAAATTTGTAAATTCCATGATTTAATATTTTTTGTACAAATAAGTTACCCTGAACTGTTCATGCTGATAAGTTGTTGGCCCAAAGGCCCATCACTCTAGTTTTGATGATGATTAAATCATATACTTATAGTACTAATGATCTTCCATGTTTAACTTTTAGATTTTAATCAAGATCTTAATTCAAGTGTTTAGCTTCAATAAAAAACTCAAAGTCAAGTTTTAAAGCTAACAAGTAATGATTCAAGAGCTCAAGTATAAAGAATACATCATGTACTCAAGAATGAGTCTAACTCAAAGAATCAAGTATTTGGATTAAGTCATGATGAAGTAGAAGATCAAGAAGAAGACTTGAATTAAGAGTTTGTAAGTTTGTATAGATTCTTATAAAATATAGATTAGATTTGGTTGCTTAAGCTCACATACACACAAAATTTTTATATTGGTCTATTAAGTTTCATTGAAAAAGAATTTGTGGTTTAAAGTTTGATTCTATCAAAAGATTGATTTTGTGAAAAGAAAATCTCAAAAATAAGTTTATATCGGTTGGTATGTGTATTGGAGTTGTCCATAAATATTAGAGCTCCAAAAGAGTTTTTATAACTTGTTTTTGTGTTTTATGCATGTTTTGAAAAGCTTGTTTAAAATTTAGTTTTTCTAAAGACAAGTTTTATTATTTCAAAATTATTTTGATATTACAAAAAAATTTCAAAATGTTGAAATATGTTTTGAATTTTAATCATAGATATTTGTGCTCTAAAGTATTTATACGAGCTTTTTTTTGTAGAATTTATAAAAATTTATTTTTATTTTCAAAAATATTTTCAAAAATATTTTTAATTGTCAAGTGTACTAGGACAGTCGATGTAGGCTGCTGTCGACTGCTAATAATGGATGCACAAGGCTGAGAATATCTCAGCTGTCGAGAGCTGTGTATAGCTGTCAACAAGAGACTCAATAAAGACTGAGTATGTCTCAGTCTATAGACAAGCTACCTTAGCTGTTGACAGTGCTTATATTAAATTTGAAATATTTAACTGTTGAGACATGTCTGCCAACAGGCATGAGCCTGTTGTAGACAATCAACTTGCATGTTTGACTCCCAACGACTAGTTTTGTATCCAAACTTTTTCAGGTTTACTTATATTTGGTTTTTCATGTTTTTTAACATGTTTTTCATTACTAGACTTGCTGGGTTTTTGTCTCTATTTTACTCCTATAAATAGAAATGATTAGAACGTGTTTTTTAGAAAATAAGTTTTGAAAAAGATTTTCAAGCGTTCAATTCTAAAATCTCTTGTGAAAGTCTCTAGTGCTTTTCAAATTTAATTCTTTTCTAGTTTTCTCACACAAGTCTGAGCTATCATCTCTATATCTATCCTATAGGGTCCTTGTATGTGAGAGTGTTTTATTTGTGGTCAAAGAGTTGATCACAAATATTAAATTGTTGTATTTGAGTGTTTGGAGGTTGGGTTTCAATCGAGTTTGTGGGCTCATTTTTGAAGTTCTTATGGGGACAAGTGAGGGAGTCTGTAGGTGTTGCGGCATCGAGTGATCATGTTAAATTGATTATAGTGAAAATCCTTCATTGCAGTGAAGGCAGAGGCATAGAACAAGTTGCTCGAACCTCGAAATAAATCTCTCGTGTTTGTGATTGCTTATCTCTTTCTCTCTCATATTCACTCTTATTTAATATCTTGCATTATTATAAGTTCTTATCTTTATGCTTCATATAGTTTTTATGTGTTTGCACTCATTTTAATTAAAAGAGCAATTAAGCACCTCAACTCATATTTAAGAGGAATCATGAGAAGAAGTTCAGGGCCCTTCAATGGGTGTATGACTTCATTTCTTGGTTGTGAGTTTGACATTATTTATGTGATCATATTTGTTTAGAATTACTAGTTAAAGTTTTTAATTTCCGCATTGATTAACATATCACCTATTCACCTTCCCTCTAGGTGATTTCAATTGATATCAGGGCAGATGCTCTTAATTATCGGTTTAACCACCATAAAGTTATCCTCATTTTTTCTAATCACATTCTTGTTTACACACACTCATGAATTTTCTTGCACCTCCTATATTTTATATTCTTAACTTTCAAACCTGAAAGTTTTAGATGAGTTTATATCTTTAATCCCTCGAAGGGGATATTTTTCTTGCCACTATTAAAGAATTAAATCGATTGAATGGCAAATATCTTTAGGCTAATGCAAAAACTACATATGTTTTAAAGCTATCCGTAAATGATGATTATTTATTTTGAGTTATTAGTCTTGATTCCGCTTTTGTAGTTTGAATACATTGATCTTTGTTGGTGAATGAACTTCAAATGACAAGGAGAGAGTTCCGGGAGAAAAAAATGATACTCTCGACGTGTGCTTCATGGTTCAAGAGGATGACCCTCTTAAGGCAAACTTGAAATCCTATTTTGACGAAAGTAAAAATATATGAGATGATGATCTTGCCATGTTTTATCAAGAACTACTTGAAAAATATTATTTGTTGAAAATTGAAAATAAGAAGTTGAAAAAAAGAAAAATAACACTTTGTTGAATGAAAATGATTTTTTGAAAAAACAAGTTTCTGAAGTTGAATTAAATGAAAATGATTATTCAAAATTGAGTATTATTTTGGTAGAAAATAAATTTTTGAAAAAGGAGAATGTTTCCTTATCTTCTAAGTTTAATACTATTTTTGAAGAAAATAAAATATTTGAAAAACTAAGTTGATTCTATTTCAAAAGAAAAGATTCTTTGAAAATTCAACGTGATCTTGTTTCAAAAGAAAATTATTCTTTGAAAAACAATATTAATTTGATTTCAATAGAAAAGGATGCTTTGAAAACTCAATTTAATATTGTTCTGAAAGAAAAAAATAATCTCTATTTTTTTAATAAGTGAAAAAGGATATTTGTTTCTCATGCTAATATTGCTTCTTTTACTATTGACAAAAATGAGATTTGTATTTTGAAAAATAAAAGTGAATATTTGGTCTCAACTTTGACCCAATGTGCTTTTAACCATATAGATTGGAATTTATGTGTCGCAAGAAACATATTCAATACTGTCATGCACATACCTCACAATATACATCACATGTACATCATGCTCATACTCATGCTAGAGTGTACACTTGTACACATTGCAATCGTAAAGATCATCTAGTTAATTTTTGCTATGATAAATTACATGTGATTAAGAATAATGTTTGGTTTTGAAAATTAACATCCAAGGATCTAAGAAATTATGAGTACCAAAAGGCACGTCAGTTTTATTTGATGTAAATGTTTCCTCTCTCAAGACGTGAGAGAGTTTGGTATTTTGATGGTGATGCAATCGTGGCTCGATAGAATAATCAATGGATGCATCACTTTCAAGGAATTAACGTGAAAAAATCATCTTTGATTTGGGAAAATGAAGTTGGCTACATTGGTATTGATAACCATCTAATCCTCCATTTTAAGAATATTTTATTTGCTTAAATGCTCATGTGCTAGTGTAGTAACCTAGTTAGACTCATCATATGTTATTTTGTACTTAAAAATGAGTTGATTGGTTGATAGTTGTGCGTGTACTTTTAAAAATTATTTTCATGTTTTCAATCGGATTTACATGCTTATCTTATTAGTAGATATATGTTTACCATTAAGCTTAATGATTTCATTAATCAAGATGTTTATAAGTTTTATCAATTTTCAAATAAATGAAAAAGTATCTTCTTGATTTACTTGATTTTTTTTATTAATGATGAGTTTTAGTTGGTTTTAAATAATTTTCAAAATCAACATTTTTCAAAAAGATTTATTTTTGAAAAGATTTTTTATTTTCAAAAGAATAAATACTTGTAATTTATTACAAATTTAGTTTCGTTTTAAATTCTAAAAAGAATTTTATGTGAATTTTGATATTCTATTGTTTTGTTATTCATGAATATTTACATGATTCTTGCACACTTTTTTATTGTTTTCTCATAAGTTTGTAATTGGGCTTCGAGCACTCTTTTATGAACGCATATATGCTTTATAGATATTGAGTGTCAATCCATGTGAAGTATTAATTTTTTATGAGAAACACACACACACACTCACACACACACACACACGTTTTTCAATAACTCTTATGTTTCATGATTATTTATTTTAGTAAAATTTCAATTGATAAGTATCTTCAAATTATTTTCAACTATTTTCAATGGTTTTTAGTTTTAAAAATACCTATCCTTAGTGGGCAATTGGTTGGGTGATCATGCATTATATGATTTACTTGATTAATCTTTTTAAATATGCATGTTAGGTTTGTGATAGCAATGAGATATACACACACATATGACTCTTGTGTACCATTAATATTTTATTTATATGTGTATACTCTAAAAATACAATTGATTTCATACACAAATATGATTGATTGATTGTGGTTCTTTTAAAATTATTCATGCATGTTTTGTGCATGTTCTTTAGCATAAATTAATCTCTTACTAAGTAACAATTTATTTCAATCGGTATCATTAGTTGTTTTAAAGTTTATGCATTTGTTTTGTTTGTATTTCAGAAAAGAGGAGAAAATTCTTTAATTGATTTTAATTCCTTCTTTTTGACAAAATGAGAGAAAATATTTTTTTTAGCAAATGTGTTCGAACTTTCAATTTGTATTAATTATTGAAAGGTACACCTAGAGGGGGGTGAATAGGTGTACGGCTAATCTATGAACAATAATGCGAAAATTAAAAACTTAATGCAACACACTTAGTGTAACCAACGAGTGTAGCCGAATTCCCAGTGAAGGGCTCTGGACTAACTCCTCTTGATTCCTCTGAATAAGAGTTGAGGTGCTATATGAAGCTCTCGTGGTTAAACACAAGTGAGGCACACAAACAAATACAACCAAGCATATAAGTGTGATATGACAATATGAATCAATGCAAGGCACAAAGTAAGAGAGTTAGAGAAAGTAGATCAAACGCAAATACCAAGATATGTTTCGAGATTCGAGCACACAGCTCTACATCCCCGCCTTCACACAGAAGGATTTTCACTAACTCGTCCATACAGGACTTCCCACATAAGGAACCTCCACTAAGGATTTTGGGCAATACAATAACCGGGAATACACAACTCCTCTCTCAAATGCAAAACAACCTCTACACTTAGAGGCTAGGCACAAAATCACCACAATATCAACCTCACAAATGAGGGATAGGCACAAAGCCAAACAACAATCTCCTCTCACTAGAGGGATAGGGTATAAAGTCACCACTCCAATAATCAACCTCTACACAAGAGGGATGCCACAAATAAGGAGAGTTTACAACTTGGTGATCACAAATACCACAAACAAATTTCTTTTCCTATAAAAACAAAGATCCTAATAGATAGGATAGAATGGTAAGCTCAAGTGAGAAAATAAAGTGTTTGGAAATGAAACAACAAAGAAAAACACTTGAGAAAATCACAAGATAGATATTGAAATAAAGATCAAAAACCAATTCCCAAATACTCTCTTTTTCTTTGAATTTTCTAACACTTTAAAAACAAATGAAGATAGATCTTTTGAACCTAAAACTCTTTTAAAAACTTGTTGTTTAAACACTAGAGAAGTAGGAAATTTTTGCTCTAAAAATTCTTATTGAAAACAGCTCTTGAATGGGGTATTTATAACCCCCAAGAAAATCTGCCCGTTGGCAGCTGGAAAGGGCCAGAATGAGCTTCCGGTCGACCGGCCGGTCGACCAGCCAACGATCAAAAAATTGACCGTTGAGCCCAGCGGTCGACCGCCCGGTCGACCGTGCCAGATCCAAAGAGCAATTGCTCTCTGGCCGGTCGACCGGGCCAAGGCTTACGGTCGACCGTCCGGTCGACCGCCCCTACCCGAGAGTTGGGTGACTTCAGTCGGTCGACCGCACGGTCGACCAGCCAAACCAACTTGGCCTTTGTGCATGTCTCGTGCACATCGGTCGACCGGTCCGGTCGACTGACCACTGGTCCGGTAAACCGTTTCGGTCGACCGCCAGAGCCTGGCCGCTGATTTTCAGAACTTAAAAACTTGTCTTTTTATTATCAAATAAATCCCATAAAATCACATAAATTCCACAAAAATCAGTTCTTGTATTATCTTTGACATACAAACATGTATGGGTAAAAATCAAACCATGTTACAAATATTTTGAACCATTTTTGTGACTTGAAAATTTTGCCTTAAACCAAATTTTGTATTTTTCAAAACATAGATTTTTGAAATGGAAATCCGATTTTTTCAAAGCACATATAAATACAAAAACATGATATTTAAACAAATTTGAAGTATATAGTATATGGATAGAATCCAATATACATGAAAGAGATATATATCAATGTTTTTGACATTAAATCTGAAAATAAGTTTTGTTTAAATACAAAACCCAATTACATGAATAGGTTATCAAAATAAGCTTTTCTAAGAATATGAAGCATACATGTATATAGATCAAATCTAATATACATTAAACCATATAAACTTGTTTTGATTCAATTCTATTCATGAAAACCAAGACCGGTTAAACCGAAAACCAAAACCAAAAAACATGAAACTTAAAACAAGTGTGTGTTGTGAACTTGAGCATACCGCACTATCTAATCTTTAACAATGGATTTAAACTAACTATTCTAAAACAAACTGAAGTCTTCTTGTAGAGCGCTGTCTCTAAGTCGACTCGATCCAAACGTGATCCACCGAGCTTGACTCCATCCGAGTGCTAGATATGAACTTTGACGCTCGAGCTCTTGAATCACCATGTGAAAGCTCTAAAACACCTTTGTTGAAGCTAATCACCTACTAATATCTTGGTTAAATATCTAAAACTAAATATCACAAGATTATTAGTAAACTATAACTACATAAGTTAATCATCATCAAAACTAGAGTGGAAGGCCTCTGGGCCAACAATCTCCCATTTTTTGATGATGACAAAACTCATGGAGTTATATATGCATGGATTAAAGTTAAGCTTCAAAGAAGCTCCCCCTTAACTCATGCATAGCAATAAACAATAAGATATGCAATGGATGTTAAACATGAATATGCATAGACATACATAAAACAATGAAAGAAACATGCTCTTGATACCAAATTTTTAAAATAAATTACTTTTCCCTTTTTTTAAAATAAACATGTTCTTAAATACCAATTGAAAATATAAACTTAAAATAAACATGTTCTTTAAATAATTTCTCTTGATACAAATAAAAATTTCAACTGAAAGCTTTATTAATAAAACCAATAAAAGCTCTTGATACCAATCAATAAAAGTTCTTGATACCAATTGAAAGATAATCAATAAAAGCACTTGAGACTAACAATAAAATTTTTAATAAAAGTTCTTGATACCAATAAAATAAAACAACAAAATATGTTCTTGATACTAATATCCATGCTCTTGATACCAATATCAACAAAACATCAAAACATCAAACAAACTCTCTTGATACCAATATGAAACAAACTTTGATATAAACTTACAAATAAACAATAAACATGCATATAAACTCAAATACTTCTCCTCCTTTTTGTCAATCATCAACGAAGGGGTTAAAATAAACAATAAAACAATGTTCTCCCCTTTTTTGTCTGAAACAAAAAAAATCAATAAGGAGTGAAATCAAAATAAAACATTATGATACCAATTTAAAAAATATATCAATTTAGTGCATCATGATATCAATTAAAAATAAAACATACCAATTGAAAGTACATAAAACAAATGTTTTTAATATAAAGTTAAATAAACATGTATATATTATACCAATTAAAAGTAAATAAAACATTTTGAAGAAATCAACCAAAAATTTTGATATCAATTGAAAGATGTAAACATATAGGTAATCTTGATACCAATTGTAAAAATTAGTACCAATTGAAAGTAATTTTTCATTAGAAGCATATGATACCAAAATAAATCAATATCATTTTCAATCATTTTTCAACATAAAGTGTGGGAGTAAAATATCAAAGGTAAACAAAACCAATTGAAAGGTGAAATATAAATTTTCACCCCCTTTATGAAATACCAAAGAAAATGATGCATTATCTTGTATAAGATACCAATTGAAACATAATCAATTGAAATATAATAGTCATTTAAGAAATCAAACTTAGCATAACTAAAATTTGTGCTCAAAGATATAGAGATATAGTAAGCGCAAATAAAATACATATATATGTATGGAAAGATGAATACCAATCGAAATTGATACTATTTTAAGTGTAAGCATACATATATAAAAAATAAATATGAGTATGCAAAAAGAATGTCAGTAGTGATACTAATTGAAAAGATCCAATGATATCAATTGAAAATACAATAAGATCAAGTGTATAACTCATATTCCCTGCCACCCATTCATGCACATGTTTAAAAAGATTTTCAATAATGAGCATATAAGGTATGGTCGCCCAACCAACCGCCCTTGGAACGGTAGGGGTTTTCAAAAATAAGTTTGAAAATATTGTAACACATTTGAAAACTTTACCATATGAAGAATACCGCAACTAGTTATATGATAAAATTGTAAACTAGTACGAAATCCTTCAAGTAAGGAATAAAACAAAAATATATTTCATGAAAAATATGTAAGTCACACGATCATCAACACTCAAAATATATAAGGCACATATCAAACTCATGAAAACAAAATCATGAGAAAACTTTAAGTAAAGTGAGTGTATAACAGTTATGTGAAACACATCATCATGAAAATAGACAATCAAGCTTAATATGAAATTCCATAAAAACATGAAAATCATCAAAACTAGAATCCTTCAAGGTATATGTATGTCTTGTATAACCTAGAGTGTACATACATATTCAAATATGAATGAGTCCACAAAAGTATACGCACGAAGGCAAGTGGCTCAAGGATGTTTATGTATAACTAATAGTTTAGACAAAATAGACATATACATGAAGTTAATCAAAAACATGTACAAAATGGGAATACAAGTCAAAATGTATGAATCATCAAAACTAGACTATACTAGTACATCTAATAAGTACAAATGAGCATTCCAGTATAAACATATAATAATCTATTTGTGGCTCAGTAGTTGTACAAGTATATACCTAAGTTTTAATGAAAACTAACATCTAAACATGTAGTCAAAACATGAAGCATAGAAATCAAAACAAAACTTATATGATTATTATGGTAAATGAACATGCATTAGATCTAGGATATACACAATAGCTAAAACAAATGTTAGAATCACAAAAGTATAAGTCCATATTAAACATGGGTGATCTTAAATACTAATCATGCATATCACAAGTCTAATAATCATGGCATTTAACATAATAATCAAGAAACATCAAATCTGAAATACACCTAGAGGGGGGTGAATAGGTGTAATTGCTAATCTAATGATCTTTTTAAACTTATGAAATGAGTGATGCAACAATCTCTCAAAAACACGACTAAGAGCCGAATACCCCTTGCGAGGTTCTGAACTCCTTCCTCCCAATTCCCCTTTAAATGGGTTAGAGGTGCGCAATGCAACCGTGTTGTATTGAGGTGTGATTGATCAATGCCAAGTATGATGATGAAAATGAAAAGCTAACAATGTAACACAACAAGTATAGCAACACAAGATTCCACAAGTAAAATAACAAGTAAAGTAAACAAATAAGGATTGCACAAATAAAGGTTAGTTCTCAAGCAATAAATTGGAAGTGATATAAAGCAAGAAAGTAAGCAAGAAGAATGCCAAGGCAATCGCAAACAAGGTGATTTGTTTCGAGGTTCGAGCCCGTAGCTCTAGTCCCCGCCTTCACCTCCGTGAAGGGTTTCCACTATCCCCTTAGGATCCCGTACAAGTTAGGCCTTCAAAGACCTCAAGCCCGTAGCTTCACCTTACAAAGAAACTCCACCGAGGAGCTTGTCTCCACAAGAACAAGAATTACAAATAGTGATCTTTAACTAGACCACAACACTCTTTTACAAACACTCTCACTCTTTTACAACTTCACCTATAGAAAGAATATGAAATTTTTGGCTCTATGAAGTGTGGTGAGAAAAGCTTCAGTTGTAGAGTGATATTAGAGATCAAACAACAACTGAAAAACCAATTTTGAAAGAATGAAAATGAAAGCTTTAAACTATTTTTCTCTTTCTCTTGAAAACTATGAAAACTTGTATTTTTCTTGGTAAATAACTAAGGCCTATTCCCCACTATTTATAGGGAGAGAATAGGTTAAAACTCTGATTTTTCCAGCTAATTTGATCAGAAAAGAGTCCCAACAACTCCTAAAAACTCTGTTAAAGAGAAAACCAAAACAGTTTTTCAGAAATTCCAAAAGAAGAAAGAGCCGTTAGGCTTGTTGCAGGCCTACCGGTCGACTGCCGGTCGACCGGGACCCTGCTGGCAAAAGAGCCGTTATGGCTCCGGTCGACTGCCGGTCGACCGATCTCAAGAAAGGAAACACAGTTTCCTTCTACCGGTCGACCGACCCAGTCGACCGAAAGATACAGAGAGCAAACATCTTGTTACCGGTCGACCGATATGTAGGTCGGTCGACCGACAGACATGCACAGCCTGTGCATGTCTGGACACAGCAGCCGGTCGACTGCCGGTCGACCGGTCTGCCTGAAATAGATATTTTTTGGGCAGATTTTGAGATAGAAAATTTTGTAAAAATTCTTTAAAAAATCTGAAGCTAAGTGTTATGCAGAAAATAGTTTATATCATGTTTTAAACAAGTTTTTGAAGATATAAATCTTTGAGTCCATGTATGTATAAACTAAGGCATAAACTTAGAAATAAACATTTTCAAAAACAAAGGAAACATACAAAACAAGTGTGTGTGCAAATCCTAGAGCCAAATTTCACATATTCTATCTTTAACAAAACTACACTTACAAACTTCTAGGTCTTCAAGACTTCAACAAGGGCAATCTTCACTTGATCTTCAATATTGCACTTTGAGCCCAATTTGACTTGTCTTGAGTCCAATGTACCTTCCTTTAGGGAAGAATTCATCTCTTTAATATATAAACCTGAAACACACTTAAACAACAATTTATATTAGTACAAATAACTAATATGTTTTGTAATCATCAAAATACACTAAACATGGGTTGATTGTAACCTTGGGCCAACAATCTCCCCCTTTTTGATGATGACAAAACATATGAGTTATTAAACAAATAAAGGAGGAAAGAGCTTGGAAAGCTCCCCCTTAAACAATGCTATGTATTTAACATGAATATGAACAACTATGTAAGCATACATAAAGCATTGAAAAATATCATCACCAAAAATAAACTATCATGAGGAATAACAAAACAATATATACTTTCTCCATATATTTTCTCCCAAACTTATATATATTTATATTTCTCCCCCTTTTTGTCATACATCAAAAAGGGTTAAAAAAAAAATAAGACAAAACAAAACAAACATATTAGAAAACAAAACAAAACAAACTAAGATATTTTAAGTATCAATCTTACATACATTCAATTCACCACAAATAAATGAAAATCTTGCATAATCTAAAGGTTTTGTGAAAATATCTGCAAGTTGAAAATCTGTGGAAACAAAATCAATATCTATGTCACCTTTTTCAAAGTGATCTCTAAGAAAATGATATCTAATGTCTATATGTTTGGTTTTACTATGTTGATTAGCATTTTTGGTCATGTGAATAGCACTAGTATTATCACAATAAATCTTAACATGATCAAAATGTAAATCAAAATCGAGAAGAGTATGTTTCATCCAGAGTACTTGTGCACAACAAGCTCCGGCTGCTACATACTCCGCCTCGGCGGTTGAAAGGGCTACACTATTTTGCTTCTTGGAAGACCAAGACACAAGACAATTGCCCAAGAATTGGCAAGTGCCACTTGTGCTCTTCCTATCTACCCTACAACCGGCATAGTCGGCATCCGAATAACTAGTCATGGTAAATTGGTTAGTTTTCGGATACCACAAACCTAAATCAATTGTGCCCTTTAGATACCTAATTATGCGTTTTACCGCTATTAAGTGTGATTCCTTAGGACATGATTGAAAACGTGCACATAAACATACGGAAAACATTATATCCGGCCTACTAGCCGTAAGATAGAGTAAACTACCAATCATGCTACGAAATAATTTGATGTCTACTTCCTTACCTTGTTCGTCCTTGTCAAGTTTCGTAGTGGTTGCCATGGGAGTCTTTGCTACTTTGGATCCTTCAAGCCCGAACCTCTTGATGAGTTCTTTGGTGTACTTGGCTTGGTTGATGAATGTCCCATCACTACGTTGCTTGATTTGAAGTCCAAGGAAGAAGTTGAGCTCCCCCATCATAGACATCTCAAATTCCTTTTTCATGCATGACTCAAAATTCTTGCAAAGTGAAACATTAGTAGATCCAAAAATAATGTCATCAACATAAATTTGAACTATGAGGATATCTAGATCTATATGTTTGATAAATAATGTTTTATCAACTTTTCCTTTCTTAAAATCATTTGAAATCAAAAATGAAGACAATCTTTCATACCAAGCCCTAGGGGCTTGTTTTAAACCATATAGTGCTTTATCTAATTTATAAACATAATTAGGGTGTGTAGGATCAACAAACCCGGGGGGTTGTTCAACATACACCTCCTCATCAATATAACCATTAAGAAAAGCACTCTTTACATCCATTTGAAATAACTTAAAATCTTTAAATGAGGCATATGCTAAGGTCATCCGTATGGCTTCGAGCCGTGCTACGGGTGCAAAGGTTTCTTCAAAATCGATTCCCTCGATTTGAGTGTAACCTTGGGCAACTAACCTAGCCTTGTTTCTAACTACATTACCCGATTCATCCAACTTGTTCTTAAAGATCCATTTAGTGCCAATAGTTGGTCTATCTTGGGGCCTAGGAACAAGGTGCCAAACTTGGTTGCGCTCAAATTGATTGAGCTCTTCTTGCATGGCAAGCAACCAATATGAATCGGCCTCGGCCTCGAGGACATTTTTAGGTTCTATGTGTGAAATAAAAGCAAAATTACCACAAAAATCTTGAATCTTAGAGCGAGTGGTTACCCCTTTTGATACTTCACCTATGACGAGGTCCTTGGGATGATGAGGATTGAATCTCCAATCCTTTGGTAGTGGTTGAGAGGGCTCCTCTTCATTTGCTTGATGTTTATTTCCTTGAGCCTCTTCCACTTTGGCTTCACTTCCATCACCATCCTTTGGCTTGTCTCCCATGGTAGAAGCATCCTCCAAGGTCACTTTCTCCAAGCCTTCATCTAAATCATCAATTTCTACACAATTCTTAACAAACTTGTTAGATTCCTCAAATTTAACATGAATAGATTCCTCAATAGTCAAAGTTGACCTATTGAAGACTCTATAAGCCTTACTAGTATTTGAGTAACCTACAAAAATAGCCTCATATGATCTAGCATCAAATTTTCCCAAATTAATATTTGTATTTAAAACAAAACATTTGCAACCAAACACTTTGAAATAAGAAACATTGGGTTTTCTAGAAAAATACATCTCATAAGAAGTCTTAGTAGTATTTTTACATAGGAAAACACGATTTGCAATGTAACATGAAGTATGAACGGCCTCGGCCCACAAATAATGTGGTAGACCATATTCATTTAACATTGTCCTAGCCATCTCTTGTAAAGTACGATTTTTCCGCTCAACTACTCCATTTTGTTGTGGAGTTCTAGGACAAGAAAGTTCATGTTTTATTCCATGTTCCTCACAAAAAGTGGTAAAGGGAAGGTTAATGAACTCACCTCCTCTATCACTTCTTATTTTAATTATTGAGGAGTCATTTTCCTTTTCAACTCTTTTCTTAAAGGCTTGAAAATGTGAAAAGGTTTGACTTTTATGTTCAAGAAAATAAACCCAAGTAAAACGCGAAAAATCATCTACTAAAACATAAGCAAATCTACTCCCACTTAAACTTTTGGTTTGTGTTGGGCCAAATAAATCCATGTGGATTAGCTCCAATGGACGTGATGACATGATATCCTTAATTGATTTGAATGAGGACTTAGTTTGTTTCCCAAATTGACATGCGTCACAAACTCGGTCCTTTTCAAAGTTCAATGAAGGAATACCCTTCACCATTTCCTTAGAGTTAAGCCTAGAAATATGGTCAAATGAAACGTGGCCTAATCTCCTATGCCATAACCAAGAGTCGTCATCGAGGGCTTTTAAACATGTTATATTACAAGACATATTTAGCATATCAATCATATAAACATTGCTTTCACGAAAACCGGAAAATACACAAACATTGGAAGTTCTATCAATTACTTTACAAGCAACATTGTCAAAAACTACATCAAAACCTTTATCACAAAGTTGACTAACACTCAAGAGATTATGCTTGAGGCCATCAACTAAAATAACATTTTCAATTAAAGGAGAGGTGCCAAGTTTTACATTACCAATACCGATGATTTTACCCTTGGCGTCATCTCCGAAGGTGACGGTGCCACCTTCATGATATCTTGATAGGGTTGCAAAGTTGTTGATGTCCCAAGTCATGTGCCTTGAGCAACCGCTATCAAGATACCACAAACCTCTACGTCGTTGGGCTTTGGAAAGTACCTACATCATTTAAAACAATAGTTGACTTTGGTACCCAAACTTTCTTGGGTCCTTGAAAGTTAGTGTTACGAACCCAAACATTATGGTGTGATGCACTTAGTCTATCATAACAAAAATTAGCTAAGTGTCCTTTCCGTCCACAATGTGAACATGAGTACACTTTTCTATACATGAATGCATGGTGTGTATGTGAAGTGTGAGCATGCTTTGGGGGTTTACCATGATGCATAGGTTGTGTAGCATGTACATGAGCATGAGCATGAGCATGATGAATATTTTTCTTAGGAGCTTGTTTCTTAGGAAACATATTCTCCATCTTCTTCTTATCAAACTCACTACACTTTTTCAAAACAACATCTAATGAGTCTAATCTTTCCTTAAGCATGGTAATTTCATTAGAATCTACAAATGGGGTCTTTCCTTTACAAGCAATCTTATATTTTCAAAATCACTTTTAGTGGAAACTAAAGAAGAATGCAAGTCATTATTTTCTTTAGAAAGATTTAACACTTGAATATTCAAAGATTCATTATCCTTTTTCATTTTCAAGTACTTTTTCTTCATGAAGTCATAATTTTGAGAAAGTTCTACAAATGCTTCTCCTAGCTCATCCATGGATAAATCATCATCAAGAAGAGTTGAGGGGGTTACCTTGCTTGTGCTCTCATTTGCCATGAAGCACATGTTGGCGGTGTCGATCTCCTCCTCGGATTCACTTTCGTCATCCCATGTTGCTTTCATAGCCTTCTTCTTGTATGGCTTCTTGGATGAAGATGGCTTTACTTGGTCCGGACACTCCGCTACTATGTGTCCCGGCTTTTGGCAATTAAAGCAAATGATCTTCCTTTCTTCCTTGCCTCCTTGCCATCTCCTCCTTCCTTGGAACTTTGCCTTGTTGTACATCCTCCGGACATTTTTGACTAGAAGTGAGAGCTCCTCGTCATCTTCTTCTTCGTCATCTTCGTCGGAGTAGGTAGCATGACTTTTGAAGGCAATGGTCTTCTTTTTGGAGGGTGCCATGTCCTCCCTTGCCTTCCTCTCCATCTCATGGGTTTTTAAATTCCCAATGAGTCCGATGAGCTCAATCGCATCTTTATCATTGAGTTCCTTTAATGTTGTAGCTTTCACTTCCCATGATGGAGGAAGAGCCCGGATGATCTTTCTCACCCTTTGGTCGTTGTTGATCTCTTCACCTAGAGAAGAAAGCCCATTAGTAATCTTAGTAAACTTAGTAACCATATCATCTATGGTTTCATGTTCTTGCATGCTAAAATTTTCATATTGGGACCGAAGAAGGTCTATCTTGGCCCTCTTCACTTGTGATGTCCCCTCATGTGTTACTAGCAAATGGGTCCAAATCTCATAGGCGGATTTGCAATGGATGACTCTAGCTATGTCATCATCATTGAGGGCTTGTAGGAGTGCATAATGAGCCCTAGCATTGGCATCAAACTCCTTGGTCTCAATTTCGGACCAAGTAGATTCATCACCATCGGGGGCACTAAATTGTTTAGTCATGGCCTTTGCAACTCGGCTACCTAGAGATTGCAAGAAAACAGTCATCTTAACCTTCCATATGGGAAAGTTAAGTCCATCAAACTTAGGGGGTGTCTTAATACCATCGGCCATGTTTACTATGTGGAAATGAATGAAATGATTAGCAATATGAGGATCTCTCTAAGGTTGTTAAGCCAAATCCTAGAGTCCAAGCTCTGATACCAATTGAAATACACCTAGAGGGGGGGTGAATAGGTGTAATTGCTAATCTAATGATCTTTTTAAACTTATGAAATGAGTGATGCAACAATCTCTCAAAAACACGACTAAGAGCCGAATACCCTTGCGAGGTTCTGAACTCCTTCCTCCCAATTCCCCTTTAAATGGGTTAGAGGTGCGCAATGCAACCGTGTTGTATTGAGGTGTGATTGATCAATGCCAAGTATGATGATGAAAATGAAAAGCTAACAATGTAACACAACAAGTATAGCAACACAAGATTCCACAAGTAAAATAACAAGTAAAGTAAACAAATAAGGATTGCACAAATAAAGGTTAGTTCTCAAGCAATAAATTGGAAGTGATATAAAGCAAGAAAGTAAGCAAGAAGAACGCCAAGGCAATCGCAAACAAGGTGATTTGTTTCGAGGTTCGAGCCCGTAGCTCTAGTCCCCGCCTTCACCTCCGTGAAGGGTTTCCACTATCCCCTTAGGATCCCGTACAAGTTAGGCCTTCAAAGACCTCAAGCCCGTAGCTTCACCTTACAAAGAAACTCCACCGAGGAGCTTGTCTCCACAAGAACAAGAATTACAAATAGTGATCTTTAACTAGACCACAACACTCTTTTACAAACACTCTCACTCTTTTACAACTTCACCTATAGAAAGAATATGAAATTTTTGGCTCTATGAAGTGTGGTGAGAAAAGCTTCAGTTGTAGAGTGATATTAGAGATCAAACAACAACTGAAAAACCAATTTTGAAAGAATGGAAATGAAAGCTTTAAACTATTTTTCTCTTTCTCTTGAAAACTATGAAAACTTGTATTTTTCTTGGTAAATAACTAAGGCCTATTCCCCACTATTTATAGGGAGAGAATAGGTTAAAACTCTGATTTTTCCAGCTAATTTGATCAGAAAAAGAGTCCCAACAACTCCTAAAAACTCTGTTAAAGAGAAAACCAAAAACAGTTTTTCAGAAATTCCAAAAGAAGAAAGAGCCGTTAGGCTTGTTGCAGGCCTACCGGTCGACTGCCGGTCGACCGGGACCCTGCTGGCAAAAGAGCCGTTATGGCTCCGGTCGACTGCCGGTCGACCGATCTCAAGAAAGGAAACACAGTTTCCTTCTACCGGTCGACCGACCCAGTCGACCGGAAAGATACAGAGAGCAAACATCTTGTTACCGGTCGACCGATATGTAGGTCGGTCGACCGACAGACATGCACAGCCTGTGCATGTCTGGACACAGCAGCCGGTCGACTGCTGGTCGACCGGTCTGCCTGAAATAGATATTTTTTGGGCAGATTTTGAGATAGAAAATTTTGTAAAAATTCTTTAAAAAATCTGAAGCTAAGTGTTATGCAGAAAATAGTTTATATCATGTTTTAAACAAGTTTTTGAAGATATAAATCTTTGAGTCCATGTATGTATAAACTAAGGCATAAACTTAGAAATAAACATTTTCAAAAACAAAGGAAACATACAAAACAAGTGTGTGTGCAAATCCTAGAGCCAAATTTCACATATTCTATCTTTAACAAAACTACACTTACAAACTTCTAGGTCTTCAAGACTTCAACAAGGGCAATCTTCACTTGATCTTCAATATTGCACTTTGAGCCCAATTTGACTTGTCTTGAGTCCAATGTACCTTCCTTTAGGGAAGAATTCATCTCTTTAATATATAAACCTGAAACACACTTAAACAACAATTTATATTAGTACAAATAACTAATATGTTTTGTAATCATCAAAATACACTAAACATGGGTTGATTGTAACCTTGGGCCAACAAAATCATGCTAAAAATCAATGACGTGAAAAGCATGTAAACATAATGAGGAGTAAGAGATTGTTACCAAAACCGATGAGGGTACATCTCTATGTCTCTAAACCATGGTGGTCCTCCCACCAAACTCCCCTTGAAAGTGATGCATCCAAATAGTCCTCTTTAAGCTCGGAACGCATCCACCTCAAGGCACTATCACTCTCACGTCATGTGAGAGCCCACACCTACATCAAACAAAATAGGAGTGGTCTTTGTACCCATACTCTTTTGGGTCCATGGGGGTTAGCTCCTTTCCTAATCCAAACAAATTTATTTGCTAAATTTACATCATGTATCTTATCAAAACAAAATTTAGTAAGGTGGCCCTTACGTCCACAATATGTACATGTGTACACATGAGCATACAATGTGTGATGGGTGTGAACGTGGGGAGCATGTGTATGCCGTGGATTGTGTGCATGCATAGATGGAACTTGTTTCTTGTGAAACATGGATTCCAACCGAAGGTTTATGGCACAATGGCTCAAAGTGGAGCCCAAACAATCCACACTTTTCTTCAAAATATTTATATCATTTTTAATACTAGAAGATAAAGTGGAGCATGCAATAGGTGAGTTAGATGATGAAGCTACACTAGCATGGCAAACATGAGAATCAATATCATTTTTTAAAGAAATGTTCTTCTTAGAAACCAAATTCAAATCCTTTGAAATTGAAACAATTTTCATTTTTAAAGATTCATTTTCTTTTACAACAAAATCAAGTTTTGAAGATAAAGCCTCATTTTTCTTTAAAACATTTTCACAATCATTTTTACTTTTTAAAACTTTATTTTCATTAAGGGCAAGTTCAAAATGGGATTTAAGTCAGTCACGTTCACTTGAAATCTCATCCCTCTCTTGCAAAGCAATCTCAAGTCTAGAAGATAAATTTTTATTTTCTTCTTTTAAACAAAACTATCCTTTTTCAAAAGTTTATATTTTGAAATCAAATTTTTACAATTTTTAGCTAGTTCATTATTTAAGGTATGTGCATCCATACACTCATTACAATAAGAACTAGTACTAACATCTAGTTGAGTATCCGAATGTACCTCAAGGGAGTCATTCCCTTGGACCATGAAGCAACATTCATCGGACTCGTCTCGACTAGATTTCCTCTTCTTATTGATAAGCGTTTGTAGCTCGAGAGAAGTCAAAATGTTCCACACTGTAAAAGTGGAATCATAATGAGAAAACACATGTAAATATTTGTTATCAAGAGATGCTCTAAGTGCCTTTAGGGCTAGTGCATTGGCTTCTATATGCTTGCTATCACTAAGGTAAGATTCCTTAGTAATGGTAAGGTAAACTTTACATCTTAGGGCTTTTAAATGACAACTCATCATAACATTTCATATATCAATTCTAGAGACATCAAACATGGGAGGACTATCCATAAGTGCAAACTATATGTGTGCAAATGCAAATGTAGATTAGCAAAACCAAGATCACACTCCTAGGTGGTTAAACCTAATATTAGGAGCGTAGGCTCTGATATCAATTGAAAGGTATACCTAGAGGGGGGTGAATAGGTGTACGGCTAATCTATGAACAATAATACGGAAATTAAAAACTTAATGCAACACACTTAGTGTAACCAACGAGTGTAGCCGAATTCCCGGTGAAGGGCTTTGGACTAACTCCTCTTGATTCCTCTGAATAAGAGTTGAGGTGCTATATGAAGCTCTCGTGGTTAAACACAAGTGAGGCACACAAACAAACACAACCAAGCATATAAGTGTGATATGACAATATGAATCAATGCAAGGCACAAAGTAAGAGAGAGTTAGAGAAAGTGGATCAAACGTAAACACCAAGATATGTTTCGAGGTTCGATCACACAGCTCTATGTCCCCGCCTCTCACACAGAAGGATTTCCACTAACTCGTCCACACAGGGAACCTCTACTGAAGATTTTGGCAATACAATAACCGGGAGTGCACAACTCCTCTCAAATACAACACAACCTCTACACTTAGAGGCTAGGCATAAAGCCACCACAATATCAACCTCACAAATGAGGGATAGGCACAAAGCCAAACAACAATCTCCTCTCACTAGAGGGATAGGGTACAAAGCCACCACTCTAATAATCAACCTCTACACAAGAGGGATATCACAAATAAGGAGGGTTTACAACTTAGTGATCACAAAGACTACAAACCAATTTCTTTTCCCACAAAAACAAAGATTCTAATAGATAGGATAGAATGGTAAGCTCAAGTGAGAAAATAAAGTGTTTGGAAATAAAAACAATAAAGAAAAATACTTGGGAGAATCACAAGATAGATATTGAAATTGAGATCAAAAACCAATTCCCAAATACTCTCTTTTTCTTTGAATTTTCCAACACTTTAAAAACAAATGAAGATAGATCTTTTGAACTCAAAACTCTTTTGAAAACTTGCTGTTTAAACACTAGAGAAGTAGGAAATTTTTGCTCTAAAAATTCTTGTTGAAAACAGCTCTTGAATGGGGTATTTATAACCCCCAAGAAAATCTGCCCGTTGGCAGCTGGAAAGGGCCAGAATGCCCTTCCGGTCGACCGGCCAACGGTCAAAAAAGTGACCGTTGAGCCCAGCGGTCGACTGCCCGGTCGACCGTACCAGATCAAGAGATCAATTGCTCTCTGGCCGGTCAACCACCTGGTCGACCGGGCCAAGGCTTACGGTCGACCGTCCGGTCGACCGCCCCCACCCGAGAGTGGGGTGACTTCAGTCGGTCAACTGCACGGTCGACCGGCCAAGCCAACTTGGCCTTTGTGCATGTCTCGTGCACATCGGTCGACCGGTCCGGTCGACCGACCACTGGTCCGGTCGACCGTTCTGGTCGACCGCCAGAGCCTGGCAGCTGATTTTCAGAACTTTAAAACTTGTCTTTTTATTGTCAAATAAATCCCATAAAATCACATAAATTTTAAAAATCAGTTCTTGTATTATCTTTGACATACAAACATGTGTGAGTAAAAATCAAATCATATTACAAACATTTTGAACCATTTTTGTGACTTGAAAATTTTGCCTTAAACCAAATTCTATATTTTCCAAAACTTAGATTTTTGAAATGAAAATCCGATTTTTTCAAAACACATATAAATACAAAAAAAAGATATTTAAACAACTTTGAAGCATATAGTATATGGATAGAATTCAATATACATGAAAGAGATATATATCAATGTTTTTGACATTAAATCTGAAAATAAGTTTTGTTTAAATACAAAACCCAATTACATGAATAGGTTATCAAAATAAGCTTTTCTAAGAATATGAAGCATACATGTATATAGATCAAATCTAATATACATTAAACCATGTAAACTTGTTTTAATTCAATTCTATTCATGAACCAAGATCGGTTAAACCGAAAACCAAAACTAATAAACATGAAACTTAAAACAAGTGTGTGTTGTGAACTTGAGAATACCACACTATCTAATCTTTAACAATAGATCTAAACTAACTATTCTAAAATAAACTGAGATCTTCTTGTAGAGCGCCGTCACCAAGTCGACTTGATCCAAACGTGATCCACCGAGCTTGACTCCATCCGAGTGCTAGATATGAACTTTGACGCTCGAGCTCTTGAATCACCATGTGAAAGCTCCAAAATACCTTTGTTGAAGCTAATTACCTACTAATATCTTGGTTAAATATCTGAAACTAAATATCACAAGATTATTAGTAAACTATAACTACATGAGTTAATCATCATCAAAACTAAAGTGGAAGGCCTCTGGGCCAACAATTATTACAATTGATATCTATCTTGTTTTGATAAATTAGTATCTTTCTTTAAAATTTGTTTCTTAATAAAATTAAGTTTCAGTTGGTATCAATTACTTCAATTCATATCTATATTTGAATTATTTTAAGGAATATTTCGCTACATCCACTTGCTTTACTTTATAATTAGGAAAAACTCATCATCATAATTTGATTTGCTATAGCCTCATCCACTTTAGCACAAAGTGATTTCTCCCAACATCCACTTGTTTATATATTTTCATTTCCTATTTTACCCTTCCTTATTATCTCTAATGTTGCTCTCCCCTTAACCTTGATCTTGACGCAGAGTAATTTACGAGTCGACCTGCAGGTCAGGTCGCCGTGGGGCTGGAAGGGGCAGGAAGTCCTCCCGGGGTTGGGGGTGGAGCCTCTAAAAATTTTTTTGAGATCGACCTTTTTTATAAATCTAACTCAGAAATAGGGCATTTTGATGTCTTCATGAAAACTCAAAAATAAGACATTTTCTGAAGACCACGACAATAGTCACGTTCCTCTTTTAGGACTTCGATCATGGTCATGGTCCTCATAAAGAATCAAATATACGACATTTTGTGAATTCAGCGATCATGGTCACAGTCCTAATAAAGAGACTGTGATCATGATCGTAATCCTATAAAGACTCAGAAACATGATATTTTTGTGAGCACTGCGATCATGATCGTAATCCTCATAAATAGTGTATTTTATGAGGACGTGATTATGATTGAAACCTCAGAAATATGGCTACAATTATTTTGTAAGAATTATAATCATAGTCGCAGTCCTAAAAAATAAGGCATTTTTGTGAGGACTGTGATTGATCGTAGTCCTAAAAAATAGGGCATTTTCGAAGTTGTCCGCTTTTTTGAAGTAATTACTTAAGGGCATTTTTGTCTTTCGTCACTAATCAACACTTTAACGCTTGACACGTTGGAGCATACCTTATTTTAAAAATGGAGGTGACTGAAGCGAACAAAATTTGAAGCGGAGTTTTTTTCCTAATTACAATTCCACATAGGGGCTAGTGAAATTCCCTTGTTTTAATTTCAAACGGTATTTTTCAAATTATTTTTATTACAATTAGTATATGGATTTGTTTTTCAAAATTGGTATTAAATGGATAAATTTTTCTTTCAATTTGTATTCAAAATGTGCTTTATTTTCTTTACCCTTTTGTTGATGAAATGATAAAAAAAGGAGAGAAATTTGAAGTTTTATATATGCATGTTTTATGCATATATTTTTGCTTGTTTATAAATGCTTTGTTTGATGTTTTAAAGCTTGTTTTAAGTTTAAAGTTTAGTTTTATAAAAAACAAGTTTTATTACTTTAAAATAATTTTGGTATTACAAAAAGAAGTTCAAAATGCTTGAAATATGTTTTGATTTTTAATCATACATATTTGTGCTCTAAAGTATTTATACGAACTTATTTCTGTAGGAAATTATTTTTATTTAAAAAAGGTTTACAAAAATATTTTTTTCATTGTGCAGTGTATCAAGACGGTCGATAGCTATAGGCTGCTGTCGACTGCTGATACATAGATGCATAAGGTTGAGAATGACTCAGCCGTCGGCAACCATGTATAGCTGTCGATAAAGGACTCAACAAAGACTGAGTATGTCTCAGTATGTCAACAGGCTACCTCAGCTGTCGATAGTGCTTACATTAAATTTGAAATATTTGACCGTTGAGGAATGCCTATCGACAGGTATAAGCATGCTGACTGCAGTCAAGCAGTCAACTTGCATGTTTTGACTCCCAACAGCTAGTTTTGTCTCCAAACTTGTCCAAGTACATTTGTAATAGATTTTTCATGTCTTTTTTATTACATTCATTGATGATTTCTCTCGTTATGCGTATGTCTTTCTCCTCTACCCGAAATCTGATTCCTCAAAGTTATACCTTCAATTAGGAGTTGAGCGACAATTCAATCGGAAGATGAAAGTTGTTATGGTCTGATCGAGAGGGAGAATATTGTGGCTAGATCGATCAGGACGGTTAACACTCTGGATATTTCTCTTAGTTTTTGAAAGATCAAGAAATTGTTGCTCAAGAACACCATACCCGAATTTTAATTATCCTCTATTGTAGTATAAAGGAATATTGTTCTTGATATATCATTGCATTTTGATCTTACAAGGGCCCTTTAACGTGGTAGATGAGGTACCTTCTAGAGTGTTAGATTGTGTGTTGATTGATTGGGTCACTTTTTACTTATATAGTCAATTTAGTTATTAATAGTACATGATGATATTTTGGTCTTGTAAGTAGATAGTTGAGTGAAATTATGCATAGATCATTGAATGATTTCATTTTTTCATCCTAATTTTAGGTTAGCACCATAAAAGAGTTAAATTAGATTATGAAAGTTTTTATTCTAGGTGTACTACTATTTAGCATTAGCTTCCTTTGACAATTTAATGCACTAATTGTAATACCCCTCTCCCGGAATACGCACTTAGTTACGTATTCAGTCTTTCGATCGTATTTTCCGATTTACCATCCGTATTTGACCAATTTCAATTCCAAATATCATTTTCCAATATTTTAGATTTTATGTGATTTTCTGGAATTTTCTGGAATTAAAATGAATTTCTCCGAAAACGGTGTCGGCCAGTGCCGCTGACCGATTCCCGAATTTTTTATCTTCCAAACTGTTAGGAATTTTTAGAAAGTCCCTTAGACTTTATTACTTAGAATCATATTTCCTACTTATACACTTTTTCTGAGAATTTTATAAATTTATGAAAATTCTTTCGGAGTCGGTAAATAACTGATTCCGGGATTTTTAATTAAAAATATATACAGTATTTCTTCAAACGAATTTCACCATGAGTCTTCAAATATTTTTCTTGATTTTTGGTAAAATTTTCAGACCAATCCGAGATACTTGAATTTCGGACATTTTTTCAATTATTGCAAAATTCCAATTCCACTTCATTTCCACCTCATTTCCCACTCACCACTTCACCTAACCCCACTCACTCTCTCTCCTTCCTATGGCCGGCCAAGTGGCCAAGGAGAGGACACTCACCTCACCCCCCTTTTTACACAAAACCCCCTCTCAATTGCATTATTACATCTCCTTTACAAAATCCCCATCTTATATATAGGTTTTCATTTGCAACTTACCTCTTTTCTTCCTCCACTTCAACTCAAGAGAAGAGAAGCTCTCTCCCAAACCCTCTCCTTCCTCAAACTGAACCCTAGCTCCAAGAACTCCCCTAGCTCTTCCCCTCCAGCTCAAGCTTCCGATTTGGAGCTTGGATCGTAGCTCTCTCCGTCGTCAAGGATCACGTGGGAGCTATTCGTCGACTACCCGCTTCCCGGACTCGTAGAGCTTCGATCTAACGGTTCCAAGTGAGTATTTCACTCACCAAGACTTGAATTAGCCCTAGAACACTTGTATCTACACTTCTTGTACACCTAGGTCACCAAAAATCACGAATTGAACCATCAAACACACTTCCAGAAAATTCTGTTCTGTCACTGTTTTTCCCACGACTAGTCGACTTACCCTAGGAACTAGTCGACTAGAACACTTAGCTGAAACTTAGTTTTTCTGGAAAACACAGTATTAGTCGACTTACCCCAAACATTAGTCGACTAATCAACTCACTGGAAATCCCTATTAGTCGACTCCTGAATTTACCTAGTCGACTAATCCTTCCTGGACCAGAAACCCAACTTTCTGTATCAGCAGACTTAGTCGACTTAAGTGTCCATTAGTCGACTAGAACTCCCTATTAGTCGACTAACCTTCCTACCCTAGTCGACTAACTTTCCCTGAAACAGAATTCTAACTCTCTGTATCCCAGTATTAGTCGACTAACCCTTACCCCTAGTCGACTAATCCTGACTGTGTGTCATAGTTAATTTCTGTTCTGAATTTGGTTCTTATACTTGTTACATATGTATTATACCTTGCTTATTCATGCTTCAATACTGGCACAACATGACTTATTACTGAATGGATGTATCTCTTGTTACCTCATGACTTATTATTGCATATACTCGTTCCCTGACATATTAAACAGTAATATCACCACTTATCATGCCATCTCTTAAAACTAAGCATGATACACTTGACTTTTACATAAAAAGCACCAACTTACATATGGGTCGGGGGAAATATGCGGATATCGATATGTGTTCGTGTTTACAGTGGTATTAGGTATATTGTACAATCATATTCTGGTCTAACCTGCGGTACACCAAGGGACCGAGGGGAGTGCTTGCTCCCTTTCCTGTTTACTGTCATGACAAGGGCATACATAAGTCCCTCCTGTTTAGCCTTGCGGCAGGTTCCGTCTTCAAGCAACGGAACAATCCTGGGCCGTGGTCCCGGGTATGCACGGGACCCACTGTAAACATAGTTCGTCGATACAACCGCTGTTTCCAATAACAACCTTGTTTCACTAGGATATGGATCTATGTGCTCTGGGACGCTGGGTCACATAGCTAGATATCACAGTAAGACAAGTAATAATAATAAGACGTTAATTGTAGATTTGTTGCATATGATCTCACCTTATTGAGTTTGCATCGCTTGCTATTCATTGCTATTTATTGTAACTTCATTACCTTTATTCATGATCCTTATGTCACTTGACTATCTTTTATTTGTTATTATATGTCTTGACCCTTTGGATTTGCATATTCAGATTCTGAGGCTTGGAACGAAGTGGTGCCTTCCACAGAGGACCGGGCCTATCTTTCTGAGCAGGCTGACCAGCTCTAGTCTCATCGTGCCGACTCTTCCTTTTGGTTCACGGGATCTCCATCCATTTCGTGAGCATTTTTGTATTTTTGGTTTATAGGATTCATTTTGGACTTGGGTTGTGATAAAGGACACTTGTAAAGTGATTTTGCTTATCATAACTTGTATAACTTTGTATTTATCTTTTGTAAGTTGGCATATGAATATACCACGCTGTGTGTTGTACTCTGATACTTGTTGTACTTAATGCTTAGCGTATATACGTGGGGGCACCATCTGACCTACGTATATGCGTTGCAGTGACGTTCCCGTATCATTGGGATCGGGGCGTTACAGGTTGGTATCAGAGCCTAGGCTCTCAAACCTAAAAGTACAACCAAGTGGCAAATTCTAGTGATTTGCTAATGCCAACTACAATGTACAAAGTTATATAGTCCTTCTTGACTTCGTCCTTGATTCATTCCTCGTATCCTAAACTCCTTCCCTTTGTTTCCAATTCCAGATCTTATCCCTTTCGGTATGGAGAGACGTTCGGGTCGCAACAATGTCGGGCAAGTACCGAATGGACCCGTAGGAGGAGAGGGTGCTGATATCCTGAGGATCATTCAGACTATGCTGGGAAACCAGCAACAGCAGATGGAGAATCAGCATCAGCAGACTGAGCTCCTCAGGCAGGAGTTGGCAGCCCCGAAGGAGCAGAAGCCGGGGAACATCTCAGACTTCCGACGGCTACAGCCGGCCGTATTCACGGGAGTCGAGAGGCCATTGGAGGCTGAACAGTGGTTAACAGACACCACCGATCTGCTGAACGCCGCCAGGGTGCCTAAGGAGAACCAAGTGGAGGTTGCAAAGATCCAGCTGAAGGACATAGCCAGGACTTGGTGGCTTGCAGAGGAGGCTCGCTTGGAGAAGCCTATCTCTTGGGATACGTTCTCCAAGAGCTTTTATAGCAGGTTCTTTCCCGCCACTGCTCAGAAGGACATGGAGGAGCAGTTCATCAAGCTTCAACAGGGGGATAGATCCGTAGATGAGTATGCTGCAGAATTTCTCAGGTTGAGTCGCTTCGCCCCGTACATGATAGCAGATGAGGAGAAGAGGGCAAGCCGGTTCCAGCAGGTCTGCAAATGGACATTCAGATGTTCCTAATGCCCCATCATCTGAAGACCTATGCAGAAGTTCTCACCAGCGCTCGAGAGGTGGAGCGTGGGTTTGAGAAGAAGCAAGGAGATCAGAGGAAGGACCAGGCCGTGAAGAGGCCGTTTGTACCGGTGGGTAGAGGAGGACCATCCAGAGCAGCGAAGGTCCAGGCCAGGCAACCATTCAGGGCAGTTCCTTACCAGGTGGCTCGACCAGGTCTTATCTGCAATTTCTGCCAGAAGCCAGGACACTCTCAGCAGAATTGCCGGAGGGCAAATGGATTGTGTTTGGTGTGTGGAGCACGAGACCATGCCGTAGAGACCTGTCCTCACAGGAGAATGGGGTTTGCTAATCAAACCTTGCCGGCACCTCAAGGGCAGAATGGACAGAGGGCACTACCGGGGCCAGTTGGGCAGAGGCACCAGGGACCAGTGATGAGGAGAGCTCTTCCCCTTCCTCCACCGCATGTTGCTCGCCCAGTGCAGAGAGGAGCCCGGACAGCAGCAGGGCGTGGCAGAGGTCAGGCCTACAACCTGACAGCAGAGGAGGCTGAGGCTTCAGAGGAGGTGATTACAGGTAACATCAGAGTTCATTCTATACCTGTTCTCGCTCTCTTCGATTCGGGTGCATCCCACTGTTATATCTCCGACCATTTTGTGGCTGTTCATTCCATACCTGTTAGGGCTTTAGACCACAAGTGGGAGATAAGTACCGGGAATGGGGTAGTTATATCTTCTAGAGTTTGTGCTGACTGTCCAGTGGAACTTTGTGGGAAGATCTTGGCCATAGATATGCTCGTACTAGACACCAAAGGGTACGACGTAATCTTAGGCATGACTTGGCTCAGTCAGTACTATGCAGTGATTGACTGTAGAGGAAGGAAGATCAATTTCAGAGTCCCGCATCAGCCGGAGTTCCAGTTTAGTGGAGAGGTGAAGCCTGCTAAGAAGGAGATTCAGATGACCACTTCGGAGGTTCTGAAGGGAGTGCCAGTGTGGGATGAGTTTCCAGAAGTCTTTGCTGAGGTCTCAGGGTTTCCACCGGAGAGGATAATTGAGTTCTCCATTGATACAATTCCAGGAGCAGCTCCTATATCCAAGGCTCCGTACAGGATGGCACCGACGGAGTTAGAGATTCTGAAGAAGCAGCTGCAGGAATACTCAGATAAGGGATTGATTCGGCCAAGTGTTTCACCATGGGGAGCTCCAGTGCTTTTGGCGAACAAGAAGGATGGTGGTAAGAGGCTTTGTATTGATTACAGGGAATTGAACAAGGTTACCATCAAGAACAAGTATCCCTTGCCCGGATTGATGACTTGTTTGATCAGCTTCATGGAGCCCGTGTATTTTCTAAGTTAGATTTGCAGTCGGGTTACCATCAGCTGAGGGTGAAGAAGGAGGATGTTCCGAAGACGGCATTCAGGACCCGTTATGGCCACTATGAATTTCTAGTTATGCCTTTCGGAGTCACCAATGCCCCTGCGGTTTTCATGGATTTGATGAACCGAGTGTTCTCGCCCTACTTGGATCAGTTCGTTGTTGTTTTCATTGATGACATCTTGATCTATTCCAGGAACAACAAGGAGCATGCAGAACACTTGAGGATTGTGTTGCAGACCCTCCAGCAGGAGCAGCTTCATGCCAAGAGGAGCAAGTGTGAGTTCTGGTTGGACAGTATAGCCTTCCTTGGGCACATTGTTTCAGCAGAAGGAATTTCAGTGGATCCCAGCAAAGTCCAAGCAGTGAAGGATTGGCCTATTCCGGAGACGGTGACTGAGATTAAGAGTTTTCTTGGGCTAGCCGGATATTACAGGCGCTTTGTCCAGGATTTCTCTAGGATTGCAGCTCCGTTGACCAAGCTCACCCGGAAAGGGGAAAGATACATATGGACAGAAGATTGTGATGCAGCATTTGAGCAGTTGAAGCAGAGGCTTATCACAGCTCCAATCTTGAGGACTCCTTCAGGAAGAGGAGGGATGGTCATTTTCTGTGATGCATCAGGTAAAGGCCTGGGGTGTGTGCTTATGCAACATGATCATGTTATAGCATATGCATCTAGGCAGTTGAAGCCTCATGAGAGGAATTACCCAACTCATGACTTGGAGTTGGCAGCTGTGATATTTGCTTTGAAGATCTGGAGACACTACCTTCTGGGAGACAAAGTGTTGATATACACAGATCACAAGAGCCTCAAGTATATTTTCTCACAGAAGGAGTTGAATATGAGGCAGAGGAGGTGGTTGGAGCTTATGGCGGACTATGATATTGACTTGCAGTATCATCCAGGCAAAGTCAATACCGTTCCTGATGCACTGAGCAGGATGCCAGAGAACAGAGTGCTAGTCCACCTCACGCAGCAGAGGGAGTTGATTCAGGAATTCATCAGATTGGATTTGATGTTAGTGCAAGGAGGTGATAAGGCCGGGCAGTTCATGGCTCTACAGATCCAGTCATCATTGATAGAGGAGATCAAGGAAGCTCAGAAGGAGGACCCCAGATTGCAGACATTCAGGGCTCAGGTGGAGGCGGGATTGAGGTCGGATATCTGCATTCACCCAGATGGTGCATTGTATTTTGGAGATAGACTTTGTGTTCCCCGAGGAGAAGTCAGACAGAAGATTTTGGAGGAAGCACACAGTTCAGCTTATTCTATACACCCTGGGGGAAACAAGATGTACCAGGACCTGAAGAAGCACTTTTGGTGGAATGCTATGAAGAGGGAGATAGCCCAGTTTGTTGCCAAGTGCTTGGTTTGCCAGCAGATAAAGATCGAGCATCAGAGACCAGCTGGACTTCTTCAACCTTTGCCGATACCCGGATGGAAGTGGGAGCATATCACCATGGATTTTGTGACGGCATTACCTCGGAGTCCCAGGGGTAATAATGCTGTGTGGGTTATAGTTGATCGCCTCACCAAGTCAGCTCACTTCATACCATTCAGGGTAGGCCAGTCGACAGAGGTTCTGGCAGATAAGTATATGAAGGAGGTGGTTCGTCTGCATGGAGTTCCAGTTAGTATTGTGTCAGATAGAGACACCAGATTCAGATCTCATTTCTGGGAGAGTCTCCAAGAAAGTCTGGGAACTCGTCTGAAATTCAGTACTTCTTATCATCCTCAGACAGACGGACAATCTGAGAGGACTATCCAGATCCTTGAAGATATGTTGAGGGCTTGCATGATTGACTTTGGGGGATCTTGGGAAGACCATCTTCACTTGGCTGAGTTTTCATATAACAACAGCTACCAGGCAAGTATTAAGATGGCACCCTTTGAGGCATTGTATGGTAGGAAGTGCCGATCACCGATTTGTTGGGATGAAGTCGGTGAGAGGAGTCTTTTGGGACCAGAGATTCTGATGCAGACTACAGGGAAAGTCAGGGTTATCAGAAATCATCTCAGGGCTGCTCAGAGTAGGCAGAAGAGTTGGGCAGACACTCGGAGAAGGCCATTGGAGTTCCAGGTTGGAGATCATGTATTCTTGAGGATATCACCTACCAAGGGAGTGATCCGGTTCGGTGCTCGTGGGAAGCTAAGTCCAAGGTATATTGGCCCATTCGAGATCCTGGATCGTGTGGGAGATGTGTCCTATAGATTGGCATTACCGCCATCTTTGGACGGGGTGCATAATGTCTTCCACGTGTCTCAGTTGAGGAAGTATGTCAGGGATGACAGCCATATTCTGGATCATTCCGAGCTGGAGCTACAACCGGATTTATCATACCAAGAACAGCCGTTGGCCATTCTGGATAGGAGTGTCAAGACACTGAAGAACAGAGCTATTCCATTGGTATTGGTGTCATGGAACAGGCATGCGCCAGGAGAGGCCACTTGGGAGCGTGAGGACGTTATCCGGGAGCGTTATCCTCAACTTTTCACATCTTGATTGGGTAAGACTCTTTTCTTCTACTCTTCCTTACCGTTATCTTTCCTTGTATCCATATCTATCTGTTGCTTTTCCTGTTATCTTTCACCTTATGAAATTTCGAGGACGAAATTTTTGTAAGGTGGGTAGATTGTAATACCCCTCTCCGGAATACGCACTTAGTTACGTATTCAGTCTTTCGATCGTATTTTCCGATTTACCATCCGTATTTGACCAATTTCAATTCCAAATATCATTTTCCAATATTTTAGATTTTATGTGATTTTCTGGAATTTTCTGGAATTAAAATGAATTTCTCCGAAAACGGTGTCGGCCAGTGCCGCTGACCGATTCCCGAATTTTTTATCTTCCAAACTGTTAGGAATTTTTAGAAAGTCCCTTAGACTTTATTACTTAGAATCATATTTCCTACTTATACACTTTTTCTGAGAATTTTATAAATTTATGAAAATTCTTTCGGAGTCGGTAAATAACTGATTCCGGGATTTTTAATTAAAAATCTATACAGTATTTCTTCAAACGAATTTCACCATGAGTCTTCAAATATTTTTCTTGATTTTTGGTAAAATTTTCAGACCAATCCGAGATACTTGAATTTCGGACATTTTTTCAATTATTGCAAAATTCCAATTCCACTTCATTTCCACCTCATTTCCCACTCACCACTTCACCTAACCCCACTCACTCTCTCTCCTTCCTATGGCCGGCCAAGTGGCCAAGGAGAGGACACTCACCTCACCCCCCTTTTACACAAAACCCCCTCTCAATTGCATTATTACATCTCCTTTACAAAATCCCCATCTTATATATAGGTTTTCATTTGCAACTTACCTCTTTTCTTCCTCCACTTCAACTCAAGAGAAGAGAAGCTCTCTCCCAAACCCTCTCCTTCCTCAAACTGAACCCTAGCTCCAAGAACTCCCCTAGCTCTTCCCCTCCAGCTCAAGCTTCCGATTTGGAGCTTGGATCGTAGCTCTCTCCGTCGCAAGGATCACGTGGGAGCTATTCGTCGACTACCCGCTTCCCGGACTCGTAGAGCTTCGATCTAACGGTTCCAAGTGAGTATTTCACTCACCAAGACTTGAATTAGCCCTAGAACACTTGTATCTACACTTCTTGTACACCTAGGTCACCAAAAATCACGAATTGAACCATCAAACACACTTCCAGAAAATTCTGTTCTGTCACTGTTTTTCCCACGACTAGTCGACTTACCCTAGGAACTAGTCGACTAGAACACTTAGCTGAAACTTAGTTTTTCTGGAAAACACAGTATTAGTCGACTTACCCCAAACATTAGTCGACTAATCAACTCACTGGAAATCCCTATTAGTCGACTCCTGAATTTACCTAGTCGACTAATCCTTCCTGGACCAGAAACCCAACTTTCTGTATCAGCAGACTTAGTCGACTTAAGTGTCCATTAGTCGACTAGAACTCCCTATTAGTCGACTAACCTTCCTACCCTAGTCGACTAACTTTCCCTGAAACAGAATTCTAACTCTCTGTATCCCAGTATTAGTCGACTAACCCTTACCCCTAGTCGACTAATCCTGACTGTGTGTCATAGTTAATTTCTGTTCTGAATTTGGTTCTTATACTTGTTACATATGTATTATACCTTGCTTATTCATGCTTCAATACTGGCACAACATGACTTATTACTGAATGGATGTATCTCTTGTTACCTCATGACTTATTATTGCATATACTCGTTCCCTGACATGTTAAACAGTAATATCACCACTTATCATGCCATCTCTTAAAACTAAGCATGATACACTTGACTTTTACATAAAAAGCACCAACTTACATATGGGTCGGGGAAATATGCGGATATCGATACGTGTTCGTGTTTACAGTGGTATTAGGTATATTGTACAATCATATTCCGGTCTAACCTGCGGTACACCAGGGGACCGAGGGGAGTGCTTGCTCCCTTTCCTGTTTACTGTCATGACAAGGGCATACATAAGTCCCTCCTGTTTAGCCTTGCGGCAGGTTCCGTCTTCAAGCAACGGAACAATCCTGGGCCGTGGTCCCGGGTATGCACGGGACCCACTGTAAACATAGTTCGTCGATACAACCGCTGTTTCCAATAACAACCTTGTTTCACTAGGATATGGATCTATGTGCTCTGGGACGCTGGGTCACATAGCTAGATATCACAGTAAGACAAGTAATAATAATAAGACGTTATTGTAGATTTGTTGCATATGATCTCACCTTATTGAGTTTGCATCGCTTGCTATTCATTGCTATTTATTGTAACTTCATTACCTTTATTCATGATCCTTATGTCACTTGACTATCTTTTATTTGTTATTATATGTCTTGACCCTTTGGATTTGCATATTCAGATTCTGAGGCTTGGAACGAAGTGGTGCCTTCCACAGAGGACCGGGCCTATCTTTCTGAGCAGGCTGACCAGCTCTAGTCTCATCGTGCCGACTCTTCCTTTTGGTTCACGGGATCTCCATCCATTTCGTGAGCATTTTTGTATTTTTGGTTTATAGGATTCATTTTGGACTTGGGTTGTGATAAAGGACACTTGTAAAGTGATTTTGCTTATCATAACTTGTATAACTTTGTATTTATCTTTTGTAAGTTGGCATATGAATATACCACGCTGTGTGTTGTACTCTGATACTTGTTGTACTTAATGCTTAGCGTATATACGTGGGGGCACCATCTGACCTACGTATATGCGTTGCAGTGACGTTCCCGTATCATTGGGATCGGGGCGTTACACTAATCTCTTAATTGAATTTAGCAGAAAAGTAAATCAATTGAACTACAAAGAGAATGTAACTCAACTGAAGAAAAAAGTTTAACCTAAGGAAAAACATCCAATTGTAAGAGGAAAATAAAAGAGGAAGTTTATTGGCATAGTGCATAGTCAGCAATAGAGAATATTTAAACTCACTCATCAAAGGACTCTCTGTGACCACCTTTCTGGGACATCATACAGGCAAGGGGTATCAGAGTCATTCTGATTTTTTTTGAGTCAGAGTATATTTGTAATTGTCCTTTCGAATGGAAGTTTTTATGCCAAATTTTCATTATTGTCATTTGTGTGTTCTTAGCACATTCTATATTTCAGATTTATGAGATTTTTCTCAGACAATTATTATGATGGCATACAATTATTACATGATATTTTATTTCAGCTAATATTATTAAATGCGCATTTATAATGTTAAAGTTAAAGTTCTGCATTTGCACAGGTTAAAGTATAAAATGCCTTTAGAAAGACTATTAAGGATTCTCAAGATTGCTTGGGTTAGACGTGGATATGCTCTACGACCTTAAGCCTTCATCTCAATGTAAGCGATAATATTCGCATGACGGGCGTCTAAGTATTGAGATGACGTGTGTTGGTAAGCACACATTGCAGAACATTTATGAAAATGTATTATACATACTACATGTACATTTCATATATGTACTAAACTCTACCAATAAAATATTCTCTTGAAAGCTTTTAGGGTCATTAGCCCGAAAGTCCACGATACAAATTACGCAAAAACATAAAGCTCAACCAAAATTTGTCTGTGAACCGTGCTATTCACCCTCTCAATCTTAGAATACCAGTAATTTGTGCACCATGACTAACAATAAATTTCATGTGGGAGTTTTTTTTTTTTTTAAATCAAAGGGATGGCCATCCGCTTTTAAAATAAATTGTGATATAGGATATTAAAGATTTTCAAAATAAATATTTTCTTCAAAATTTCAGTCGGGTATGTCTCGAGTGGGAGATTGTAAGATATTTTCTGATTCGATCCATACCCCATTCCCTATCCCATATCAACATACACGTGCAACTTATGTTAGTCAATATATTAGGCGTGTCTAATAGGTGCGCTAAGTTATAAAAGTTGGTGGGACCTAGTACTACTCTCTTATTAGGGTTAGGGGCATTATGAGAAGACCATTAATCAAATGGTTATATAGAGAGAGGAAGTCCATCTATGAAACTATGCATTGATCTATACCCATAGATGATTATGTTAAGCAAAGAGAAAAATTTTCATCTCGTTCTCTACAACGGTGATCCAGATTTTGGTATAGTTCATCATCTTTGAAGATGTTGTTATCTAAACTCATTCATAAAGATTCATCATACATGCTATTTAAATTCATACATAGATACATGATCCTTTGCTATGATATATGAATTCCTTACAATTTCAACAAAATAAAGAAGCGCCCAAATCAATTTAATAAATTATTTTCCCCACTAGCCATCTCCCAAATCATTTTCCAGGTACATGTAAGTCCACGTACACTTAAAATTGAAATGCATACATTTTTTTTGTGATTTCTAGGAATCTAAGTTATTTCACACATATTTTGTTTTTTTACTTGAATATTATTTTATCTATAAAAATTTTATAAGTAATTAATAATTTCATCACTTTCATGTAAGTCTTTGTATCAAGTTAAAGCATTTAATACTGAAGCTAAAATTAATAAAAAAATAAAACACTGACACAATGCAATTACACGGTACCCTTTGGTCCCTTGCTCCTTGATTATTGTTGTGGAAATTAGGAGGTATGCATTGTTTGTGTGAGTATGTCCTCCTTAAAAATAGTGGTGAGACGTATTTTTTAATTGAAGTGGTGAGATGTGACTCACTGACAAAGGGGTGTGCTAGGGTGGTGTGGGTATTTCAGGTTCAAGTTTTGACTATGATGTTTTTCAAAAAAAGTTAAAAAATATAACTTTTAATTACAAGGGATTAGAAAGACAATTAGTATTCTTGAACAATAATTTATTTTTAGGATTTTTTTTTAGATATGTACTCTCAAATCTTATATATTTAAAAATACGATCTCAAATCATTGATATTGTTAATTTAACCTTTAATTTTTTAATTGGTAAAGACTTACTCTTACTGTTGGTTTTTGGATGGAATATAAGCATGCAAACTACCAATTATGTCCTTGTTTTTATTTTTAAGAGGGAAAAAAAGAGAAGTTGCGCCCCTTTTCGCCTTTCGCTTTCTCCCCACAGGCTGCGACTCTCTCTCCCCTCCCACCCTCTTCTCTCTCTCCCCCCAATCTCTCCTCCTCCGAATCTCTCCTCCTACCTCTCTTTATCTCTCGCTCCTCCTCCCTAACTCTCTCTCTCTCTCTCTCTCTCTCTCAAGCACGTATTTTTATTTTTATTTTTGTTTGGTTATTGATTTATTTCCTTTGGTTGAAAGTTTCACAACCAGGGAAGGGAAAAGAAGGAATAAGGTGTTAATTAGAGTATAAAGAGGTAGTTTAGCCATTTGTAGCGTTTTAACAGCAAAAAAGTGAATGTTCTTATTTGATTCTTAAATAGTAACAATTGAGGGGAATAAATTTTCTAACTTAAAAGAATTGAGGGGTACATATGTAATACCAATAATTTAGGGAGTAAATTTCTAAATATAAAAGATTTGGAGGGGGTGTGTGTAAGGGTTCTGTACCTCAGTCGCCAGCTGAGAGAGTTTCTCAGCCGGCAGTGACATGACCCAATTTATGCCACAGATCGGTGGCAGACTGTCGGCGTTAAAAAAACTCAAAAATTTTGCCTAAAGAACCGTCAATCACGTTGACCAAAATACCTCCATTTTTATTTTTAACCTAGCAAAATGCATCCACAATAAATTTTTATCGGAAAAATTTGTAATTTTTAGAGAAATTTTCTGTTGAATTGATCTACAATTATAATTTTTCTAACTCATCTACATCAAAATATAAAGTGAAGAAAAAAGATCGAATCAAGATGAGCAAGAAAAGCAGCAGTCAAAAAAGGTTAAAATGATGCAGGAAACCTAAAAATTGGTTGTAATATATAGTTTTTTATTGTCTATTTTCACGTTATTTTCAATTCATATAGGTTTAATTGTTGAGCGCCAATTTTGTTACATTTTCATGCTCATATTTATCTATCATCTGTTTATAAATAATGCTACTCAGGTATTTTTAGTCTATTTTTGCAGACAAAGTATTAGGAGAAGACTGAATCACAAAAGACTCTTCGAGACCATAAAGCGCATTAAAATGAGTTTGAATGCGAGATAGGAGGCTTGACATTACTGGGATCAACGTCTAAAACTGAAATCAAAGAATTTACGATCAACTCGGAAGAGTTCGAGGCCATTTTGGAAAAACACAATCTTGCAAAAGTCAGGGGCTTAAACGCAAAATGGATAGAGATGTAAAAGTGCAAAATTAATTTACCAATTCTCCTTATAATTTTGTAACTATTTTGGACTTTCATGTAAAATAGCCAAACCCTAGCCTATAAATATACATGTAAAGGCTAGGGTTTGGGGGTTCTTTTCTAGGGTTTTTATTTTTTAGAATTTTTTTCTTCTCCTTGAAACTTGTGCGAAGATAATCAAGCCTTGGATTTTAGCTACTTTTTCAAATTTTTGCAATTTTTTCAAAAGTTATTTTCATCTCTTGGAGGTCTCTTCTAACTGCAGTCTCAATTTTTAGAGGTAAAGAATTTTATTTACAGCATTTTATTTTATTTTATTTATTTTTTTCCTGAAATTTTCTCTCCATGTTAGTTTTATTTTAATCCTGCAATTTAGATAAAAATAAAAAAAAGAAAAGAAAAAGAAAATGTACAGAGGCGCATGAAGGCGCCTCTGTACAATCATTTGAAAACACAGAGGGCGCCCCCTGGCGCCCTCCCTTTGAAAAGAAGGGGGCGCCCCCTGGGCGCCCCATTTTGAGAGGAAGGGGGCGGCCCGCCCCTTGGCAGGTAAGTATATTATTTTTTTATTTTTTTAATTAATTTAATTTGATTAGTTTAATTAATTCATGTTTGCAATTAATTATTTAATTAAATTTAGATAATTTAAACTGATTTTTATTGTTAGTTTTATCATATATAGCTAAATTTCCCGCAAGTATTTAGGGGAGATGAACTTAACCTAAATTCATGTGATCATAAGTAGATCTTCTACCTAGGGTTGTTGCACATACCAATTGACCTACAACTTTTAGGAGATTATTTCTAGAACGACTAGCTATTTGATAAGGTATGTATCAATAGTCAATGGTCCATGCTTAGAATTTTATTGCTTTTTCTGCTTTTAATTTAGTTAGTCATTTTATTTATCTTTGATGGACCATGTGATACAGATAATATCCTGTGCTTAGAACTAATATTCAGACTTAGTTTGCCTATTAGGAATAGAGATTTTAGTGAGTAACAATATACCAGTATGGAGACCGAGATTGACCACTTGATTCTAGTTAGGGGATTCGACCCTAGGTGCTTGACTTTTCTTTTATTATAATTAGTTCACATAACTCACAATCTCACAAAATTTTTGATCAATTCGTGTAGAAGTGCTGAAACCAAAAGAACCACCTGTCCCTGTGGACCGACCCTCAAGTGCTACATCGAACGACCGTGCACTTGCGGTAATTTAAAACGAGGAGACAGAATATCTCCCCATTCAAGTTTTTGGCGCCGTTGCTGGGGACACGGTGTTCTATCTTTAGTTTTGACACCTATACCGGATTGTTAAAAAAAAAATTCAAATTCAAAAAATATAACAAATTTAAAAAAATTTTTAAAAAAATCCTTTCCCCATGGCCGATCAAATTCATTTGGTTACGATCTATTTTATAGGCCAGACCCTCCTTTCCATCCACCAAGCTCTCTTCCAGATTTTAATGAATACATCCATCCCACGAACTACTCATTTTCTTCATACCATCCCATGAGTTGCCATCACTGTCAAGATCCAAATCATTCTTCTAAACTGTGTCCTTCGATAGGGTATTCGTCAAGACTAGGTCAAAATCAATTCCACACATTCAAGGACCTACGAGCGAGTCTTATCCATCAAACTTCAATTCAGAGGGTTGGAATTGTCGTCAATTTTCATGGGGCCAATCATATCAAAATTCTCAACCTAATTGGTCTTATATTGAACCACCACCTCCGTCTTGGGGATTTAACAATGAGCATGAAAAAAACACATTAGAGAAGAGTTTTGAAGCCATGCAGCAGACTATAGTTGAAACCAATCAGCAGTTAGTCGAGGCATGTGCTCACATGGATAAGATAATGACTCATCTCAATCAACCTATTTCAACCACAAGTTCAGATCAAGTTCAAGAGTTCCATCAACTTTCGCAAATTGAATTCAATGGCAATCAGGTGGACAAAGAACCAACACTAGAGGAAGCTTTTGAAACTTTCAGGCAAACTTCAAAGCGAGTGCTCTATGACATTAGAGACCGCTTAAACAGGCCAGCCAATGAGTTGGTTAGTGAGCAAGAGGAGGATCCCTTTTCTAGTCAATTAGCTCCTGAGCCACTACCAATTCGACCCATGTCAATTCAAGAGCACATCAACTTGCATAAAATGAACAAAGCCAAACAGTTAGACCCGAAGAGCAAATCGTTGGCTATACTGATATGTCTAATCATTCCATCGAGATGCCCTTCGAGTCCCCATTATTTCATCTTAATCAATTTGAAGAGTTTGATCATGAGAAGCCTGTTGAGGAAGTTGTGAAGGTCCATGAGGTGTACAAATGTGATAATGATCCTCAGTGTCTGGATGAAGTGATTAGAAATTATTTGGCTATACATACAACTCATGCAGAGCCAGTTGAATCTTATTGTGAAGAAGAATGTGACAATGATGAATTTTTTACTTCAAAAGAATTTGAGAATGAACTTTCTAAGTTCTGTGAAAAAGCAAGTGTTGGGGAGTGAAAAATTGCATCCACTCATATGGAGAAAATGGAGCACACTGATCAAAATTGTGAGGATGCCTACATAGATAATGAGCCTTTGTTTCTTGATGAGCTTTTCGTTGAAGAGTGTGATCACAATGATGAGAAAATATGTGTTGAGGATGATGAGTTTAGAGTTCCCTTTGAGAAAACAAAACTCGATTTGAGTATCTTCACTTTCGATGAGCCAACTAATGATCATACTTTTCAAAACTTGATTCAAGAATCTCTAATTAATCAAAGCTCTGAAAACCTATTTGAAGACGAACTCATATATTTGAATGAATCGGTTAGGGATGCTTTGGTTAGTTACACACCTCCAAAGAAAATGTTAATTTAAGTTTTGAGGTGATGTTTGAAGATGAGCTTAAATTTGTAGGCAATCATATTGTGGACACTCCAATTATATTGTGTGAAAATGATGAATTTGTGAGGAGGTATGGGAAGAAGAGAAAGAGGAGATGGAGGAAAGTAATGAACAAGCTGGAGAGGATGAAATTAAAGATGACAAAAAGATTAACCTCTCCACTTTGTCCATTAAAGAGAACCCATTGGAATGATGGGAAGCGAGCTCGAGGGAATAGACCTAGAAAGATCTAGGTGTGGGGGAGTTGTGAAATTGTATATATGTAAATATTTGTTTTATTTTTATTTTATTTTTTTCCCCTTTTTGTTGTTGAGTCTTTCTATTTCTCTTTTAGTTAGTTGAGTCAGTTTAGTGAGTCTTTTATTTCTCTTTCTCTGACCTATGTGCCGAGTTTATTACAAGTGATATAGAATAAGCAAGGAGGCATCCACCACACACAGGGAGAATTTTTGTTGCTTCGACAGCTTGATTTTCTAATACACTGTGAGTATTTCTAATTTAGCATACTGTTTACATTTCTATATCTTTTGTATGCTTGGATTGCATGATCATCATGATTGTGTGCATGTTTTGGATGTGTAAATTACATGCTACATTATTTTTATCTCTGTATTCACTTGTGTGTATGAGGACATGACACAGTTTAGGTGCGGGGGGGAGATTCACATTTTTTCCCTTTAGGAGTTTTTTTTATTATTTTGTTTTGCTTTTAGATTTTTTTCCCCTTACTTTATCTTTATTTTCTTTTAGGAGTCTTAAAAAAAATGAAAAAAAAGAAAAAAATTGAAATTTTTTTACAAATGATTAGCTAGTATGTGAGTGATTTAGTATCCATGAGTGGATTTTAAGGGTAAGATTAAAATGAAAGAATCATAAAATCTTAAAATAAAGATTAGAATCTAAAATGGACATACCATCTAAACTTAGTCTAAGTGATTATGTACCCAATGACACTTACACTTTTAAGTTCATACGCTTGGGATATTGATTACAACTAAAAAAAATTATTATATAGTAAAATAAATATTAATAAGTCTTGTCTTGTGGCCTTAGTTGCTTGAGTAATTAAGTCCGTAGGAGTGTTTTTACACTTATTGCCCTAAGACCATCTGGTTTAGGAGCATTGGCCCAAAACTCGTTACATGGGTAGCTGAGAAAGCCTAATAGGATAAGACACTATAAAAATATAATAATTTTGATTATCATTTAGCTAGATACCTTGACCTCAGGAAGCCTTGGCATCTACGTGAAAGATAGTTTAAAAAAATAATAATAATAAAAATAAAAAAATACAAAAAGAGAAAAAAGAAAAAATTTTATATGAAAGTTGTAATTAGATATTCCCAAGCTTAAGAACTACATCACGATCACTGGGTACATAGGATCTGAAACTTAGGACATGTGTAAAGTTTTAGATTTGTGACTTTATTTTATAGCCAATATGATTTCATGAATCGATGTTTTACTTGAAAATGAAACTCATGGAAACTGATGATCTTGCTAGCTAGTTAACTAAAAAAATGATTTATTTTTCTTTTCTTGATTTTCGGTTATCCTTATTTTACTTTTATTTATTTCTTAATCTCTGTAACGCCCCGATTCCACAGATACGGGGACGTCACTGCGACGTATATACGTAGGTCATAACTTGTCCCCACGTATATACGCTAAGCATAAAAGTACAACAAGAAACAGAGTACACGACAAAGCGTGGTATCCATACATATGCCAACACAAGAAGTACACATACAAAGTTATCACAGGATATTATAAAGTATTACACATGACGTGTGCATTACATCATAACCAAGTCCAAAAGAATATATACAATATGTATACAAAAAGCTCACGAGTAGGATGGAGATCCCGTGAGACAAAAGGAGAGAGTCTGGCACGAGGACCGAAGCTAATCTGCCTGCTCACTAAAGAAAGCCTGATCTTCGGTGGATGGCTCCACTTCGACCCAAGCCTCGGAATCTGAATATGCAAATCCAAGGGATCAAGACATATAACGATAAACAATATATCTGGCCAAATGGCTAGGATACATGAATAAAGAAAACTGGAACGGTCCAATGAATATAAACCAACAGGTAAGGAAAGCATATATAACTGAAGTCAGAAAGGAATGAATGCATAGCTCTAGTCTATTATTATTATTACTTGCTTTACTGTGATATCTAGCTATGTGACCCAGCGTCCCAGCGCACATAGATCCATATCCTAGTAACTCAAGGTTGTTATTGGAAACAGCGGGGGTATCGACGAACTATGTTTACAGTGGACCCCGTACATGCCCGGGATAACGGTCCAGGATTGTTCCGTTGCTTGGTGACGGAAGCCAGCCGCTAGGCTATTCAGGAGGGTCTTATGTATGCCCTTAGTCATGACTGATTCAGGAATAGGGAGCAAGCACTCCCCTCGGTCCCCTGGTGTACCGCAGGTTAGACCGGAATATGATTGTACAATATACCTACTACCACTGTAAACACGAACACGTATCGATATCCGCATATTTCCCCCGACCCATATGTAAGTTGGTGCTTTTTATGTAAAAGTCAAGTGTATCATGCTTAGTTTTAAGAGATGGCATGATAAGTGGTGATATTACTATTTAACATGTCATGAAACGAGTATATGCAATAATAAGTCATGAGATAACAAGAGATACATCCATCCAGTAATAGGTCATGTAGAGCCAGTATTGAAGCATGAACAAGCAAGATATAATACACATATAACAAGTATAAGAACCAAATTCAGAACAGAAATTAACTATGACACACAGTCAGAATTAGTCGACTAGGGGTAAGGGTTAGTCGACTAATAGGGGTCTCTAGTCGACTAACAGTCTGGGTTAGTCGACTAAAACAAGGATACAGAGAGTTGGAATTCTGTTTCAGGGAAAGTTAGTCGACTAGGGTTGTAAGGGTAGTCGACTAACAGGGAACTATTAGTCGACTAATGGATACTTAAGTCGACTAAGTCTGTTGATACAGAAAGTTGGATTTCTGGTCCAGGGAGGATTAGTCGACTAGGAGGATTCAGGAGTCGACTAATAGGGATTTCCAGAGAGTTGAGATTTAGGTCCAGAAAAGATTAGTCGACTGATATTTGGGGTAAGTCGACTAATACTGTGTTTTCCAGAAAGCTAAGTTTCAGCTAAGTGTTCTAGTCGACTAGCTCCTAGGGTAAGTCGACTAATCGTGGGAAAACAGTGACAGAACAGATTTTCTGGAAATTGTGTTTGATGGTTCAATTCATGGTTTTTGGTGACCTAGGTGTACAAGAGGTGTAGATACAAGTGTTCTAGGGCTAATTCAAGTCTTGGTGAGTGAAATACTCACGTGGAATCGTTAGATCGAAGCTTACGAGTCCGGGAAGAGGGTGGTTGACGAATAGCTCCCACGTGATCCTTGACGACGGATAGAGCTACGATCCAAGCTCCAAATCAGAAGTTTGAGCTGGAGGGGAAGAGCTTGGGGAGTTCTCTGGAGTTAGGGTTCAGGTTGAGGAAGGAGAGGGTTTGTGAGAGCTTCTCTTCTCTTGAGTTGAAGTGGAGGAAGAAAAAGAGGTAAGTTGCAAATGAAAACCTATATATAAGATGGGGATTTTGTAAAGGAGATGGAATTTGTGTAGAAAGGAGGGGTTTCCTTGCAAAAAGGAAGGGGTGAGGTGTCCCTCACCTGGCCACTTGGCCGGCTGTGGGAGAGAGAGAGAGTGAGTGGGGTTAGGTGGGAGGGTGAGTGGGAAATGAGGTGGAAATGTGTGGAATTTGCAATTATTGAAAAATGTCCGAAATTCAAGTATCTCAGAATGACCTGAAAATTTTACCAAAAATCAAGAATAATATTTGAAGGCTCATGGTGCAATTCGTTTGAAGAAATACTGTATAGTTTTAAAATTAAAAATCCCGGAATCAGTTATTTACCGACTCCGAAAGAATTTTCATAAATCATAAAATTCTCAGAAAAAGTATTTAGATAGAAAATATGATTCTAAGAAATAATGTCTAAAGGATCTTCTAGAAATTCCTAACTGTTTGCAAGATAAAAATCCGAGAATCGATCAGCGGCACTGGTCGACACCGGTTTTGAAAATATTTAATTAAATTCAGGAAAATTCCAGAAAATCATATAAAATCCAAAGTATAGGAAAATGACATTTGGAACTGAAATCGGTCGAATACAGGAAGTAATTCGAAAAAAATACGATAGGGAAACTGAATACGCAACTAAGTACGTATTCCGGGAACGGGGTATTACAATCTACCCACCTTACAAAAATTTCGTCCTCGAAATTTCGTAAAGTGAAAGGGAACAGATAAATAAGGACAAGAAGAAGATAACGGTAGATAAGAATAAGGATAAGAACAAGAATCGGAATAAGAAGGAAGAGTCTTACCAATCAAGTTGTGAAGAGATGAGGGTAACGCTCACGGATGACATCTTCTCGTTCCCACGTGGCCTCTCCTGGTGCATGCCTGTTCCAAGACACCAACACTAATGGTATAGCCTTGTTCTTCAATGTCTTGACACTTTTATCCACAATGGCCATCGGCTGCTGTTGATATGATAAATCCGGTTGTAGTTCCAGTTCGGAGTGATCCAGGATATGGCTATCATCTTTCATATACTTCCTCAACTGTGACACGTGGAAAACATTGTGAACTCCGTCCAAAGATGGCGGTAATGCCAATCTATAAGACACATCTCCCACTCGATCCAAAATCTCAAATGGGCCGATATATCTGGACTAAGCTTTCCACGAGTACCGAACCGGATTACTCCCTTGGTAGGTGATATCCTCAAGAATACATGATCTCCAACTGGAATTCCAATGGCCTTCTCCGAGTGTCAGCCCAACTCTTCTGCCGACTCTGAGCTGTCCTGAGATGATCTCTGATAATCCTGACCTTGTCTGTTGTCTGAATCAGAATCTCTGGCCCCAAAGTCTCCTCTCACCGACTTCATCCCAACAAATCGGAGACCTACACTTCCTCCCATACAATGCTTCAAATGGTGCCATCTTGATACTTGCTTGATAACTGTTATTATAAGAAAACTCCGCCAAGTGAAGATGGTCTTCCCATGATCCCTGGAATTCAATCATGCAGGCCCTCAACATATCCTCAAGAATCTGGATAGTCCTCTCAGATTGTCCGTCTGTCTGAGGATGATATGATGTACTGAATTTCAGACGAGTCCCTAGACTTTCTTGGAGACTCTCCCAGAAATGAGATCTGAATCTGGTGTCTCGGTCTGATACAATACTAACAGGAACTCCATGTAGACGAACTATCTCCTTCAAGTACTTGTCTGCCAAGACCTCTGTTGACTGTCCCACCCTGAATGGTATAAAGTGAGCTGACTTGGTGAGACGGTCAATGATTATCCACACAGCATTATTACCTTTAGGACTTCGAGGCAATGCCGTAACAAAATCCATGGTAATGTGCTCCCATTTCCACTCGGGAATCGGCAAAGGTTGCAGAAGTCCCGCCGTCCTCTGATGCTCAATCTTTATCTGTTGACAAACCAAGCACTTGGCAACAAACTGGGCTATCTCCCTCTTCATAGCATTCCACCAAAACTGCTTCTTCATATCCTGATACATCTTGTTTCCCCCTGGGTGTATGGAATATGCTGAACTGTGAGCCTCTGCCAAAATCTTCTGCCGAACCTCTCCTTGGGGAACACAAAGTCTGCTACCAAAATATAAGGCACCATCCGGATGAATACTGATATCAGTCCTCAATCCAGCCTCTACCTGAGCTCGGAACTGCTGCAATCTGGGATCTTCCTTCTGAGCTTCCTTGATCTCATCTATTAATGTTGACTGAATCTGCAAAGCCATGAGCTGTCCTGCCTCCTCAGCTCCTCGAACCAACATCAAGTCCAATCTGATAATGTCCTGAATCAACTCCTTCTGCTGAGTGATTTGGACAAGCACCCTATTCTCTGGCATCCTGCTCAGTGCATCCGGTACTGTATTGACCTTGCCTGGATGGTATTGCAAGTCAATATCATAGTCCGCCATCAGCTCCAGCCACCGCCTCTGCCTCATGTTCAACTCCTTCTGTGAGAAAATATACTTGAGGCTCTTGTGATCCGTGTATATCAACACCTTATCTCCCAGAAGATAATGCCTCCAAATCTTCAAAGCAAATATAACAGCTGCTAGCTCCAAGTCATGAGTTGGGTAGTTCCGCTCATGAGGCTTCAGTTGCCTAGATGCATATGCTATAACATGATCATGTTGCATAAGCACACACCCCAGGCCTTTCCCTGATGCATCACTGAATATGACCATCCCTCCTCTCCCTGAGGGAGTCTTCAAGATCGGAGCTGAGATGAGTCTCTGCTTCAACTGCTCAAATGCCAAAGCACATTCTTCTGTCCACATGTACCTCTCTTCTTTCCGGGTGAGCTTGGTCAACGGAGCTGCAATCCTAGAGAAATCCTGGACAAAGCGCCTGTAATATCCGGCTAGCCCAAGAAAACTCTTAATCTCAGTCACCGTCTCCGGAATAGGCCAATTCTTCACTGCTTGGACTTTGCTGGGATCCACCGAGATTCCTTCTGCTGAAACAATGTGCCCAAGGAAGGCTATACTGTCCAACCAGAAATCACACTTGCTCCTCTTAGCATGAAGCTGCTCCTGCTGGAGAGTCTGCAACACAATCCTCAAGTGTTCTGCATGCTCCTTGTTGTTCTTGGAATAGATCAAGATGTCATCTATGAAGACAACAACGAACTGATCCAGGTAGGGCGAGAACACTCGGTTCATCAAATCCATGAAAACTGCAGGGGCATTGGTGACTCCGAAAGGCATAACTAGAAATTCATAGTGGCCATAACGGGTCCTGAATGCCGTCTTCGGGATATCCTCTGTCTTCATCCTTAGCTGATGGTACCCCGACTGCAAATCCAACTTAGAGAATACCCGGGCTCCATGAAGCTGATCAAACAAATCATCAATCCTTGGCAAGGGATACTTGTTCTTGATGGTAACCTTGTTCAATTCCCTGTAATCAATACAAAGTCTCTTACCACCATCCTTCTTGTTCGCCAATAGCACTGGAGCTCCCTATGGTGAAGCACTTGGCCGAATCAATCCCTTATCAGAGTACTCCTGCAGCTGCTTCTTCAGAATCTCTAGCTCCGTCGGTGCCATCCTGTACGGAGCCTTAGATATAGGAGCTGTCCCAGGCACAGTATCAATTGAGAACTCGATCACCCTTTTTGGTGGCAGTCCTGAGATCTCAGCAAATACTCCTGGAAATTCATCCCACACCGGTACTCCTTTCTGAACCTCTGAAGTAGTCAACCGAGTCTTTCTCTTGGTAGACTTCACCTCACCACAAAATTGAAATTCCGGTTGACGGGGAATCCTGAAAATAATCTTCTTCTCCCTACAGTCAATGACTGCATGGTACTGACTGAGCCAGGTCATGCCTAAGATTACGTCGTACCCTTTAGTGTCTAGCACGAGCATATCTATGGCCAAGGTCTTATCACAAAGTTCCACTGGACAATCAGCACAAACCCTAGAAGACATGACTACTCCATTCCCGGTACTAATCTCCCATTTGTGGCCTAACACTTTAGGTATAGAATGCAATGCCACAAAATGATCTGAGATAAAACAATGCGAAGCACCGGAATCGAAGAGGGCTAAAACAGGTTGAGAATGCACTCTGATATTACCTGTTATCACCTCCTCAGAAGTCTCAGCTTCCACTTCCGTCAAGTTGTAGGCTTGACCTCTTCCACGCCCTGCTGCTGTCCTAGCTCCCCTCTGGACTGGGCGAACAACATGCTGTGGAGGAAGGGGAAGAGCTCTCCTCATCACTGGTCCCTGATTCCTCTGCCCAAGTGGCCCTGGAAGTGCTATCTGTCCATTGGGTCCTGGAAGTGCTGGCAAAGCTTGACGGCTATCCCCATCCTTCTGTGCGGACAGGCTTCTATGGAATGATCCCTGGATCCACACACCAAACACAATCCATTTGCCCTCCGGCAATTCTGACGAATGTGGCCCGGTTTCTGACAATAACTGCAGAAGGTCGATGGTTGGCCCGCCTGGTAAGGAGCTGGTCTGAATTGCTGCCTCATCTGCACCTTCGCTGCTCTGAATGGGCCTCCTCTCCCCATTGGTGGAAACGGCCTCTTCATGGCCTGGTTCCTCATCTGATCCTCTCGCTTCTTCTCCAACCCACGCTCCACTTCTCGAGCTATGGTGAGAACCTCAGAATAAGTCTTCAGTTGCTGGGGCATCAAGAAGACCTGTATGTCCATCTGCAGGCCCTGCTGGAATCTGCTTGCCCGCTTCTCCTCGTCCGTTACCATGTACGGAGCAAAGCGGCTCAATCTAAGAAACTCTGCAGCATACTCGTCCACGGACTTGCTCCCTTGCTGAAGCCTGATAAACTGCTCTTCCATGTCTTTCTGAGCAGTAGCAGGGAAGAATCTGTTGTAGAAACTCTTGGAGAACGTGTCCCAGGTGACAGGTTTCTCCAATCTGGCCTCTTCAGCTAGCCACCAAGTTCTGGCTATGTCCTTCAGCTGAATCTTGGCGACCTCCACTTGATTCTCCTTCGGTACTCTGGCCGCATTCAACAAGTCTGCGGTATCTGTCAGCCATTGTTCAGCATCCAAGGGCTTCTCTTCTCCCGAGAAGATGGCTGGTTGCAGCCTCCTGAAGTCCGATACATTTCCCGGCCTCTGATCCTTCGGTGCTGCCAATTCTTGCCTGAGGAGTTCAGTCTGCTGCTGCTGGTTTTCCATCATGGTCTGAATGACCTTCAAAATATCCACATTCTCTCCAGTGGGTCCATTCGATGCTTGCCCCGAGTGGTTACGGCCCGTCCTTCTCTCCATACCGATTGGTGAAAGATAACTGGAATTGGAAAATTGGAAGGAATTTAGGACACAAGGGATGGAATCAAGGAGGAATCAAGAAGGACTAGATAACTTTGTACATTGTAGTTGGCATCAGCAAATTATTAATTTGCTGCTTGATTGTACTTTAGGTGTGAGAGCCTAGGCTCTGATACCAACCTGTAACGCCCCGATTCCACAGATACGGGGACGTCACTGCGACGTATATACGTAGGTCATAACTTGTCCCCACGTATATACGCTAAGCATAAAAGTACAACAAGAAACAGAGTACACGACAAAGCGTGGTATCCATACATATGCCAACACAAGAAGTACACATACAAAGTTATCACAGGATATTATAAAGTATTACACATGACGTGTGCATTACATCATAACCAAGTCCAAAAGAATATATACAATATGTATACAAAAGCTCACGAGTAGGATGGAGATCCCGTGAGACAAAAGGAGAGAGTCTGGCACGAGGACCGGAGCTAATCTGCCTGCTCACTAAAGAAAGCCTGATCTTCGGTGGATGGCTCCACTTCGACCCAAGCCTCGGAATCTGAATATGCAAATCCAAGGGATCAAGACATATAACGATAAACAATATATCTGGCCAAATGGCTAGGATACATGAATAAAGAAAACTGGAACGGTCCAATGAATATAAACCAACAGGTAAGGAAAGCATATATAACTGAAGTCAGAAAGGAATGAATGCATAGCTCTAGTTTATTATTATTATTACTTGCTTTACTGTGATATCTAGCTATGTGACCCAGCGTCCCAGCGCACATAGATCCATATCCTAGTAACTCAAGGTTGTTATTGGAAACAGCGGGGGTGTCGACGAACTATGTTTACAGTGGACCCCGTACATGCCCGGGATAACGGTCCAGGATTGTTCCGTTGCTTGGTGACGGAAACCAGCCGCTAGGCTATTCAGGAGGGTCTTATGTATGCCCTTAGTCATGACTGATTCAGGAATAGGGAGCAAGCACTCCCCTCGGTCCCCTGGTGTACCGCAGGTTAGACCGGAATATGATTGTACAATATACCTACTACCACTGTAAACACGAACACGTATCGATATCCGCATATTTCCCCCGACCCATATGTAAGTTGGTGCTTTTTATGTAAAAGTCAAGTGTATCATGCTTAGTTTTAAGAGATGGCATGATAAGTGGTGATATTACTATTTAACATGTCATGAAACGAGTATATGCAATAATAAGTCATGAGATAACAAGAGATACATCCATCCAGTAATAGGTCATGTAGAGCCAGTATTGAAGCATGAACAAGCAAGATATAATACACATATAACAAGTATAAGAACCAAATTCAGAACAGAAATTAACTATGACACACAGTCAGAATTAGTCGACTAGGGGTAAGGGTTAGTCGACTAATAGGGGTCTCTAGTCGACTAACAGTCTGGGTTAGTCGACTAAAACAAGGATACAGAGAGTTGGAATTCTGTTTCAGGGAAAGTTAGTCGACTAGGGTTGTAAGGGTAGTCGACTAACAGGGAACTATTAGTCGACTAATGGATACTTAAGTCGACTAAGTCTGTTGATACAGAAAGTTGGATTTCTGGTCCAGGGAGGATTAGTCGACTAGGAGGATTCAGGAGTCGACTAATAGGGATTTCCAGAGAGTTGAGATTTAGGTCCAGAAAAGATTAGTCGACTGATATTTGGGGTAAGTCGACTAAAACTGTGTTTTCCAGAAAAGCTAAGTTTCAGCTAAGTGTTCTAGTCGACTAGCTCCTAGGGTAAGTCGACTAATCGTGGGAAAACAGTGACAGAACAGATTTTCTGGAAATTGTGTTTGATGGTTCAATCATGGTTTTGGTGACCTAGGTGTACAAGAGGTGTAGATACAAGTGTTCTAGGGCTAATTCAAGTCTTGGTGAGTGAAATACTCACTTGGAATCGTTAGATCGAAGCTTTACGAGTCCGGGAAGAGGGTGGTTGACGAATAGCTCCCACGTGATCCTTGACGACGGAGAGAGCTACGATCCAAGCTCCAAATCAGAAGTTTGAGCTGGAGGGGAAGAGCTTGGGGAGTTCTCTGGAGTTAGGGTTCAGGTTGAGGAAGGAGAGGGTTTGTGAGAGCTTCTCTTCTCTTGAGTTGAAGTGGAGGAAGAAAAAGAGGTAAGTTGCAAATGAAAACCTATATATAAGATGGGGATTTTGTAAAGGAGATGGAATTTGTGTAGAAAGGAGGGGTTTCCTTGCAAAAAGGAAGGGGTGAGGTGTCCCTCACCTGGCCACTTGGCCGGCTGTGGGAGAGAGAGAGAGTGAGTGGGGTTAGGTGGGAGGGTGAGTGGGAAATGAGGTGGAAAATGTGGAATTTTGCAATTATTGAAAAAATGTCCGAAATTCAAGTATCTCGGAATGACCTGAAAATTTTACCAAAAATCAAGAATAATATTTGAAGGCTCATGGTGCAATTCGTTTGAAGAAATACTGTATAGTTTTAAAATTAAAAATCCCGGAATCAGTTATTTACCGACTCCGAAAGAATTTTCATAAATTCATAAAATTCTCAGAAAAAGTATTTAGATAGAAAATATGATTCTAAGAAATAATGTCTAAAGGATCTTCTAGAAATTCCTAACTTTTTGCAAGATAAAAATCCGAGAATCGATCAGCGGCACTGGTCGACACCGGTTTTGAAAATATTTAATTAAATTCAGGAAAATTCAGAAAATCATATAAAATCCAAAGTATAGGAAAATGACATTTGGAACTGAAATCGGTCGAATACAGGAAGTAATTCGAAAAAAATACGATAGGGAAACTGAATACGCAACTAAGTACGTATTCCGGGAACGGGGTATTACAATCTCTAACTTTCTTGGATTTTGTGGGTGTAATCCACTGAAAACCCTCACGAGACAAAACTCGTCCTCTAGGGGTAACCTAGGTGTTTAACGGCTTGTTGCACATGCTAAGTGCAACCATGATTCCTACGAAAGTGAGTTAGGGTAATTTAGTTTTTTTTATTTTTTCTTTTTATTAGTTTTGCTCGAGGACTAGCAAAAGATAAAGAAACTGAAATGAATAGGAAAATACAATTTGATGTAGGGCAGCCGTATAATTTTTTTGTATTATAAATGTATAGTGTAAAAAAATAATAAAATACTATGGTTAATGATTTATTTTGTACATATTTTGCACTGGTGATAAGGTATTCGACCAAGATCGAAGATATTTATAAATTCGATATTCTCGTAACTGTCATAATATTTGCAGATTAGTTAGACAATATTTCACGCAATTTTTAATGAACTGTGACTATGGACGGTCTTAGTACTAAGAAATACTTTATTTTCAATGTACATTATAACTGCGAGTAAGGTCATAGTACACATACATTTAGATATTATCAAAATATATTAGCAGTGCAATCATGATCACAGTCCTAATATAACACAACTTTCAATCCTATATCACGAGTGCGACCCTAGTCGCAGACTTTAAAATCCTATCAACTCTAATATAGAAAATTCTTAGTCTCAGTCCTTACTGAACAGTAGTAAAATTCAAACGGATATTGAACAAAACATGCATAGAAATAATAGACGAAATATGCTATTATTAAGCATTGCGACTATAATCGCAGTCCTTATTCGCATGCCACATGTAACAGAATTTTGACCGTTTATAAAATGCAACAAAGGTCGCAGTCCTAGCAACAATCAGTCCTAACAAAGTAGATTAGCCCTGCGACTGTGAGAGCAGTCCGCGTATATCAAAAGTTATAAAATACTATATTAATTACTCTGATCCAATTGCAGTAATTAATATCATATCTACCGTGATACAACAGTAGCCTCAAAAGAGAGGTGCACTAAAATTAATCTCGATAAAGGAAAATTTTGCACCATACGAAATTTAAATATATAGGAAAAAACATATTATAAAAAGCTAATTTGTAGTTCAATTCATAAACTTCTAAAAAGAATGGTACTATTTGGGTTCTCCTGCCATAACTACAACAACAACTAAGCCATTGTCCCAAGTATTTGGAGGGTAGGCTACATGAACCAAAAGAGAATTATGTTGCACCGGGCACATGGATTAACTTTTTCCACTCATTCCTATCGAGCAACATGCCTTCATTAAGACCTTTAGCCTCTATATTTTATCGTATCACCTATATCTATGTTTTCTTCATTCTCCCTTGCGCTTTTTTAACTTGCCCTTAATTTGATACGCTCTACATCTGTTGGTCTACATCGCACATTCTCCCGCTATAACTGTTTTAATTAAATATTTAATTTCTTTTTATCTCTTCTTCGAATACTCAATCGTCACCTTTAATACTTATTATTACTATTCACATTGTTTCACAGTATTGGCCTTTTTATAGTGCCTGTAAATAATATATTTTAAAGATCTCATATTTAAAAAAATATTTGTGCTCTTCTTCTTCAATTTGATTTCTAAACTTTCTGAAACAATTTATTTTTGAATCATGTCTCTCCATCTTCTTCCTCTGAACACCCAGATTTCAACTTCAATCATTCTCACATCACTCCTCTTTTCTCAGGGGATTCTAGTGAATCTAATGGCAATCCGGACTTCTCTCCTTTTGACTGGCTTACTACATCAAATAATGTTGTTTCTGATCCTCCTCTTTATGAGGATGATCAAGTTTTCATGGGGGCCTAGTGAGGAACTTATTCCTCTGTCACTTTACAAAGACATGCTTGATGAAAGTATGTCCTCTGATGTTGAAGGCGCACTCTCTTTGAGCATATCCTTTGAAGGTTCTTCTCGACACGGATCGGAAGAAGAGCTTGATAAAGACGACCCATTCTGAGAGTTTATCAACGAACCAAAGTACTTTCAAAAGAGGAAGAAAGAGAAAAGGACAGTGAGTTGGTCGACGAGGGAGAAGATGAGGAAGAAAGAATGAAGAGGAAGACAAGAAGAATGAAGGCGATGAATCTGCTTATGATAGTAATGATGACGAGGACTAGGATTTTCTAGTCTTCTGATATTCATCTTATTTCTGTCTTCTTTTAAAAGCTTTTAATTGCTCTTTTTAAGGTCTATGTCTGACCATATTATGTTATAAATAAAATTTACTTCTATCTAAAAATAATCTTTCATATTTTTAAAATACATATAAAGTATGTTTCTTTTATGCATTTTAATTCACAGTGATCACAAAATGAGTGGTTTTATAAATACTGCTACTATGGCTGCGAACCTAAATATATTACCCGCAAATATTGTTATCATATGATAAGAAATATAATCATTTACTACAAAACAATATAAATCTTTTATTAAGAAGTTAACTATGGTCACACTCTGTGATTATAATTGAAAAGTTATTAGTTTTGCATCTCAACTGCGACCATGATCGCAGTATTCAGTTAATAATTACTCTCAAGTAAAAAACTGTGACTATGATCGCAATCTATAATTAACTATACTGATACATGAAACTATTACCATGGTCGCAATCCTAACAAAACAGTTTGATCGTTGTGCATTCAATCAAGTTAAAAAATGTGACCATGGTCGCAGTTCAAAGTTAACTATATGGATAGTTGATACTGTGATCATGATTGCAATCATCTCAAATCAGTATATTTTACTGTATATCACAAATTAAAAAAACTACGACTACGATCATAGTGTGTAACACAAATGTAAAGTTTTTCTCGTGTGTAAAAAAGAGACAACAGCCGCAGTGAAGAACAAATTATAAAATCATAAGTAAACTGTGATCGCGATTAGTAAAATCCTTACAGATTATATCATAAATTTCTGAAAAAAAAATTATTTGTATATCAATTAAGCACAAAAAAATGACGTGTTTATGAGTTCCACATGATACAATCCTAATATAATTGTAGATTGCGACTAAGATTACTTTACGACTGCGATTAAAGTCACAGATTCACAACCAAAAAAAGTTAAAGGATTGTTGATGAGGACAGCGAAAAAGGTCAAATTCTTCATATGATCTTGTATCTGCGACCATGGTCGCAATCTCGATACAAACGAAATAATTATTTTCAGTGAGGACTGAGAACAACAAATCACTGACATGAATAATACATAAATCTGAAAAAAAATGTAACACCCTGCTCCCCGGTGTACGTATCACAGTATCGGTACGCAATACGACGTACAAAACTTGATTTGACCTCTGTAGTAGTCTGATTGATCCGATTTCAGTTTTTAAAATTTTTTTCTAATATTCTAGATTTTTCAGGATTTTCTGGAAATTTTTTTGATTAATTTGGAAAATCTCCGTAGTCGGTGTCGACCGATACCGATAACCGACCTTCCGATTTTTATTTCACAAACGGAGTAGAATTTTGGGAATCCGATTTCACCACGTGCCTTAGAATCGTGTTCTCTATGTTAAGGTATTTTTGGGTATTTTTCTGAATTTATCGGAAATCCGGCCAAACCGGTGTCGCCCGTATCGGCGAGACACTCTGGGATTTTAATTGGCAAACCGGATTGAGTTTCGACAAACTGTTTTCATATTACGTCTCAGGATAATATTCTCTATTTTTTATAATTTTTGGGCACTGTTCGGGACTGGTCAAATATGGGGCTAATATAATAATAATAAATATTTTTTTTTATATATATCTTTCCTTTCTTTCTTTTCTTCTCTTTCTTCTCCATTTCTCTTGAGAACTCACCGCCACCGCCCTACTGTAGCACCCAACCGACTCTTTCCCCCTCTTTTTAAATCCTCCCTCCTCTCTCTCTCACTCTCTCAAAATTCTCTCTCTCCTACTCTCTTTCTCTCTCTACTCTCTCTCTAACTCTCCCAATCTCCCTCCCTCTCTCCATATTTCCCCTCTCTTCCTCTCTCTGCGGACCCATAGGGGGGAGGCCTGGCCGTTGCCGGCGGCCAGGCCAGGCCGGAGCGGCGCCGGAGGCCGGCCAGGCCAGGCCGCGGCGGGAGGCCGGCCGCATGCTGGCGCCGGCGGCGCAGGTGGGGGAGGGCGTCAGCCCCCACCCTATTCTTCCTCCTCCTCTTTGTGGTGGAGCCCCGGACAGCGGGCCGGTGTGGCGCCGGCGCCGGAGCGGCGCCGGGCAACGGCGCCGGCAAGCTGGCTGCGCCGGCCAGGCGGCCGGGCGGCGGGCGCGCGCGCGGAGCAGGCGGCAGCAGCATCTCACGCTGCTGCTGCGGTTGGTTTGTTTGGGTAAAAACCCAAACGGGTTTGGGTGCGGGTTCAACTCAACCCGACCCGTTTACATCCTAACCAGACCCGTTAAAGGTATAATTTCAATTTAACCCCTTTAAAATTTTTAATTACTTTTAGGCCCCTGTAAAATTACAAATAGCCCCCTGAATAATTTCTGTTCTTACGTAACTAACCTTTTCTCTTGGTTTTGGGTATTCGGGCGATATCGGGAGCATCCGGACTCCGATTCGGGCGATTCTGGATCCGTTGCGATCGTGGGAACGAGAGCTACCTCCTCATGACTAGTTTGTGAGTGTTTTTCTTTTATAAATTATATTTTTATCATGTTTCGTGTAATTGATTGCTAGATCTAGATTCTGAATAAAAGACAGTAACTATTCATTATTACTTGGTAATGATTGGACATGCATTGTAATATGAATAACCTAGAGTATTGTTAGGTCTTTCCTAGAATGCAGACTTAGAATGCAGATAAGAAGGTAATTATAATACCAATAAATACTGACATGGATAACTCGGACACAGTCATTATACCTACACAGCCACTGACACTCGGGCCACTAGTTAACCATAGATTTGGACACTCCTATTTCATGTATTGTCTCACCGTGGATAACTAGCGTCACATGTATATTGATCCACGATATTCGCTGACACTACACAGTCACTAGCTATGACTGCAGGACTGCAGGACACCGGTATTGCATGCACTGGTATCATCATTTCATGGATACTGTCCGGTCATGGGACATTGTATGATAGGATACACTGATTACTGTTCTTCCACTTACTCTTACAGACATATTACACGGTATATGCTCTACTGATGCACGGATATACCAACGCACGGACTACCGCATGTTATATTAGTGTTATCATCGTTACATGGATTATCAGCATATCACTGTTACACATGCATGTAGGGTGTCTCTATTCTTGTCATATGGATCCCCGTTCATGCTATATGTATTATTGTTCCATGTTACTGTATTCATGTTATATGATCGATTCTCGTTATTGATATTGTTGGATACCCATTCATGCTACATGTATTACTGTTTCATGTTACTGTATTCATGTTATATGATTGTATCCTGTTACTGATATGGATTTCCCGATACTGGACTTGAGAGCTGTTGATATGCTATATGTGGACTTCCACATCTATTGATCCCGTTTCCCGTTATATTGTTCCCGTTATATTGATCCCGTTATATTATTCCTGATTCCCGTTATATTGTACTATGCTATCAACAGAGCTCTGGTCCAGTTATCATGTTACCCGTATCACATATTGTAATGGTACTTGTTACATTGTATATTTGACATATCAGAGCATAAAGTTAACTTGGGTATGGGGGAGACTTGACGGTTGATTAGATCTTATCGGGTGATGTACTGGATCCATATTGTTAGTCCCACTGCAGGGGACGGTAGTGCTACCTACCACTAGCTCCATGAGCTCCCGTTACTTGATTCGTGCTCCCCTCTTAGCGGAGGGCCCTGGTCTCAGCAGCCAGGGGTCCGTTTAAGGCCGTGATCCCGGGTATGCACGGGATACATCCACCCGATAAGAACTCCTCGACCATGGGTTTCCAATTAACATAATAAAACAGTATACATAGTAGTGACATCGGGAACACTTGTTATTTGGTTACTCTCTCGTTTGGATAATGGTACCCGTAGGCCATGTCCGGATGGGTTCGACTGGAGTGCGGGCTCCAGTATGAACTGCCAGTGGTATGTGACACTGGAAGAGAGTGATTAAAATATCAGGTGGTACTGATTGCTACTATGGTATCAATCACATGACTTGCCTCAGACATGTATGCTATTGTTGTACTTGACTTACCTGATACATGTTACTGTTTCTGTCATTTTGTCTACTATCATGTTCACTGTGATCTTGCTTACTTGTACTATCCATGTTCATGTTATTGTATCCGCTATCATGTTACTTGTAGACTTTGCTACACTACTTGATACTGATTACACTTCAGATGGTGACATACTACTCATGCTCATGTATACCTTGCCTCCTAAACATTCTGTTATGCATTGCTTATATGATACCTAGAGTCAACACAGTAGCATGTTCATATTGCACATGTCCACCTGCATATTCATTAACATCACTACCATGTTCACTGCTATTACGTCACCGTAGATAACCTTAATTATTATATAAACTAGTTATGAGTAGAGTCATGACCTGATGATAACCGGCTAGGTAGTGATGATACTACTACATCATGTATTATATATTAGTATCGTGCCTGTATTACTATTATATATTATTGCCTCCTTCAGTTTTACCACTCACTAGGTCGCTTTCTGACGACCCTGGGTTTGCATGCCCAGATTGGAGATTCGAGTTACCATAGCTTCAGAGAGTGCCTTGGAGTCACACGGGAGATTCCGCATCAGGACTATTCATAGGTATTTTAGTGCTTTATTTCTGTTATCTTATTTATCCTTATTTTCATATCTGTTATGATCGCTGACCTCTTTCTGCAGGTATTCTTGTACTGCTTTCATGCTGGACCTCAGATCTATATGGAGGTATTGTACTGTACTGAGGCTTAACGTACGCGTGAGGTTGTTTTCACCTCGCGTATGTACGTCGCCATAACGTCTCCGTATCCTTGGGATCGGGGCGTTACAAAAAACATAACATCCGGCTCATAATCCATACTTCTCTCTGGTTGCATTTGTTTCGTTCGTTGATGAAGTTGTACTTGAAAAGAGCTGATTCATATTCAGTTGTAGAAAAGTGGGCGGGGCCGACAACTAGATGGGGTGGCCGGATATGAATTATGATTGTGACTTGACATAAAAAATGAAAGGGCGAGAGAGATCTGAAAGATTACCCAGTAGGGTCTTTTAATAATTTTAGTTATTTCTAAAAGCGGGGACCCTATAAAGATTACCCAGTTCTGTGTCACATATTGCGCCACGTCACCGCCGACAGAGAGATACTCTCAGCTGTCAGTTGATATATATTTTTTCTAATATCTATATGTGTGTGTGTGTAACTTTTATTTTTATTACTTTTAAGATTTAAAACTATTCAAAATAATAACAACATTGAATAGAGTTTCTTTTCACATTTGAGAAAATTCTCATTATTATCTGCTTCACAAGAAAAATTTACGCAAACACATGTATTTTTGCATGTATCAAAAAACTAATACATTAAATTAAAACTTGCCTGAATTTTATACAATACTCTTCTAATAAGTTTCCCCTTACAAGATTGAAACTCATGTTTACCCTTACAAGGAAAAAAAACCAGTCTACATATTTTCATTAATCCCACCCAAAGAATTTTAGAGATAAGGGTGGAAGTGAGGAAGTGAAGAAGTGAGGAAGTGGTAATAGTTTCCTTTGGAGCTTGGGAATTTGTTAGTAAGTTTTTTGGTGTTTGGATGTTGTTGGGAAGTATGGTTTGGAAAATATTATGTCTTTTCCGGTGTTTGGATGATAATGTGGAAGTGAAAGTGGAAAAGTTGACTACAAAGTTGACCGCAAAATAATATTAAAATAAAAATTAATTAAGAAAAATAAAAATTAGACTGTAATTAGAATGCAAGTGAGATTTACATGAGCAAAAAATTAACTGTTTTGTGTTACAACTTATTACAAATGAGATTTACATGACCACAAAATTAACTGTAGCACTCTGGAAGTGAGGAAAACGTTGTGTAAAGGAGAAAAGAGAGAAGGAAAAGAACTTTTTTCATTTTCCTTTTCCGATGTTTGGATGAACAGTGGAAATGAGAAAAGACACTTCCCACTTCCTCACTTCCACCCAATTCCTTGAATCCAAACAGCCCAAAAAGGAAAATATTTTTTTTTTGAAGATCTTATGGGCAACCAACGGTCGGATCAGAATGCGAATCCATGAACCCCACCCGATCTTAGTCTGTTCCCGGCTGTCGCACTCGCGCCTCGAAATTGCTTCGTGAAATGAATCGGGACACCTCGCCGTCGGCCTCCTTTAAAATGCCTGCTCCTTTTTCCCGCCCCCTTCTACTCTCGCGGTGTCAACCGCGGATTAGGGTTTTTGGTGCCCAACGAAATCCCACCCCAAAATCTAGGGATAGGCTTTTGTTCTCGTTTCCTTCTCAATGGAAAAGGTTCTACCTTACGCTTGAGTTCCGATCGCATTCTTGGTGGCCCCCTCGTCCTCTTCTTCTTCGCCGTCGATCAACCGGAGGCCGGACCAATTAGGTTTCCTATTAACCGAAGCCCTTCTCGTCTATTCGAGCCAGTCAGGGTTTCGTTGAGCAACTCCGCAGGAGTCGCCACCAGTGAGGTAAGAGTACTCCATTCTCTTTTTCGTCTCTGTGGAATTTGTTTTCAAACAGAAGGTCTGCCTTTTTGTAGTTGTGGTTTTTCTTGGGCTTTTGTATTTTGTTGGGTATAAAGACTATCTTTCTGAAGCTAATATGAGAAAAAGAGTAGCTTTTTAGTAAAAGAGGATCCTTTTATTTTAGTCCCAAGATTGCAGGTTTGTTTTCAGTGGAGTGGAGTCAAGGATTAAGCTTTGTAGCTGGTGCTTCTTTTTCTTATTTTCACTAGTTTATATGTGTTATTCATCATTGATAATATTCTTTACCTATTTATTTTTAGTGGAGAATTTCAACAAACAGGAAAGCTGCAGTTTTAATAGATAATGGTCTTTTTGTACTATACTCAAGCAAATGACTATTCTTTTGGGAAACAAATCGATGCAATGAATGTACACCTTGAATTCTTCACAAGAAGAAATAACACATTTCCCTGATAACTTGTTATTGTCTTCAATTTTGATAGTTTCAATAGAGGGTAATTCTTCTGTAGAAAATAACAACTCTTCTTCAGCTAGAAAAGTCGAATGTTAATTAAATTCACCGGTTCCAGATTATCTAGTTTTCAGAATAAATTCCAAATCTCATATACTTAAATCTTGAATCATATACTTAAATCTTGAAAGAGCTCTTAAAAGTAACATCTTTGGATTTCACGAATAAAGGGTGGAATTGTGGATAAATTTACATATGAAACGCAATATTTTGGAATAGAACCAAAGCCTAGATGTTGTTCTTTTTAATGCAAGATTAACCTGAATAATCTCATCTCTCTCTCTCTCTCTCTCTCTCTCTCTCTCTGTGTGTGTGTGGTGTGTGTGTGTGTGTGTGTGTGTGTGTGTGTGTAATTGTATATCCTGAAATCCAAATTTGTGAATAAGGGCATCATGATGATGCTTTATATTTCAAAATCTTTTAAAGGATTTCTGAAGTGTAATGCTTTTGCAGTCCCCAATTTGAAGCCAATAGAATTTCATTCCATTGGACATGTGAATACTTTAATCACAATTTAGGTTTGCTCCTAGATAAAATTTCTCTTAATATCATTTGTTCATTTTATTTTACTTTTATCCCTAATATTTGGATAGCTGGGTAGGAAAATTTTATTTTTGTGTACTTTGATATTTTAGATGAAGAGTAAGCATGCTGAGGAGCTTGTTGAATAATGTCCAAATACCAAATATGTTCTTTCTGTGATCCATGTAAAGTAAAATAAATTGTTTCGGGGAAGATCAAATATAGGACATGTTCTTCTTCTGTAAATAATTCTTCTAATAAAAAAGCGCGTTCTGTACTTTTACGTTTACGAGCCAAAGTTCTAGCACACGAATATATACTTTATTCGATACATACCCTTTTTTTGAGGATCCATTGTAATAATGAGAAAGATTTCTACATATCCAACCAAATCGATCAAGAATATCAGAATCTGATAAATCGGCCAAGATCGGCTTACTAATAGGATGGCACAATATGGCACAAAATTGAGCTTTAGACAAGGATCCAATAAGAATAACATGGATTATGGGATCAATTTTCTTAGTAATGATATCTATTAGAAATTAATTCTAACATTTGATTCCTTACCGCTGAAGAATTTATTAGCAGACTTGAAAAATAACCTAAAAAATAGAAAGGATAGTTTGATAATTGATTTATATGGATCCTGTACGGTTGAGATCAAAAGTGAGAATAATATTGCCAAAGATTTATAAAATGATATTTTCATTTCTTCATTACAAGATGAGTCCCCTTTGAAGCAAGAATTTGTTTTCCTTGATATCGAACATAATGCATGAAAGGTTCTTTGAAGGACCATGGGGTCGACTTACTACTATAAAATGCAAATGTTTTATTTGAAAATGTTCTATTTTTCCATAGAAATGTGTTCTCTCAAGAAAAGTCCAGTAGATGTTAATCGTAAATAAGAAGATTTTCACATTCAAATATTTAATAATTGTATAGGAACCGAAACAGTCTTTTATTTTCTTCTGAAAAAACACAAATAGATAATTTATGAATAATGAGAAGACTTCCAATTATGATATTCGTGAAGAAAGAATCACAGTGAATGCAAAAAAGGAACGTCTTGAATCCAACATTGAAGAATTTGAACCAAGATTTCCATATGGATGGGGTGAGGTATTAGTATATCTGAGACATAATTTAAATGTGATAATTTGTCCTCTAAAAAGGAAAAAAATTGAATGAGTTGATCGTAAATTATGATATTTTGGTATTTCTTTTTTTCTCCGAAAAAGGATACTAATCACAGCAAGAATGGAATTTCTACAATAATTGTAAAACTTTCTGATATCATTTGAGAATAAAAAAATTGTTATGCCCAACGAACATCTTTTGGTTAGAATCATTAATTGAAGAAATCAAATACTTCTGTTGATAAATTCGAGTAATTAGGCATTTTACAAGTGCTAAACTAGATTTATTGTAATAACCAAAAACTTTGACAGGCACGTAAAAAATCGAACCATTTAAATCGTGATCATGAGAAAGTGCATAAAATATACTCCTGAAATAGTAGCAGGTAAAGGAAGTGTTGTTATCGAGATTTGTCCTTTTCTAAATATCCTTGTAATTATTCATTGACTTAAATTTCTGGAGTCTTTCAGCATTATGGCTCTATCACCAGTGGATGGACGTTATTTGCAGAAAGTCAAGGATTTGTGCCCATTCTTCAGTGAATATGGGTTGATCCGTTATTGTGTTATGGTTGAGGTAATGTACATTAGGCTTGATCTGGAGCAATTTATGATTAATAAGCATTTATATTCATCTCCGTCTTTAAGACCGAGTACATATCTTTGTGCTTTCTTGCATCAGGTTTGTCTAGACTCTAGAAAATTGGATTCATGATTAATATGTAATACCCACAGTAAGTTTTACTGCAATGGACCAAGAGATGTTTTGATAAACCATGCTGTTTAAACATATCTGTTGATTGAATATCCATTTTCCCTGTGTACTCATATAGAATATAGATGCTTGTATTCCAGTTCTTGCGCTAGGACATGGCTATGAAAGCTGCAAACAATAAATAAATACGTATTGTGTTTAATTCTTTTCCATAATGGTGGCAATAAGAATCAGTTGTAATAAAATTTTTGACAGAAACAAATGAGCAGTTATTTTATGAATAACGCAAAAAGATTTCAACTGAAGGAAGTGAGAAATGTATAAAAGAAGCTTTCAACTAAATCAAAACAATATAGGAATAAAGAAACACACTTTTGTGGGAAGAAAAATGAATGAAATGGGAAAATAACTGGGTTTACTCATAAAACAATAAAAGGAACGATAGTGAATAGTCAATAATCACTTAAATGATCCTACTTCAGTTTTCAAAATGGACAATGGTTATGATGTAAGTGCATCCGGGAATCATAATGAATCATAATCTCAAGTTTTAGATATTGTTGTAGACCTTAGGTCATTCTCTCATAGGCTTAAAGTGTATCTGAAATTTCTGTGGATAGTGGGAATATCTATATTTTCAGTTGCATATCTGATAATGGTACTTCTCCTGTTAAACTATGCATGTGCACTGCATGAATAATTCCTCAATGAGCCCAATGAACATAATTTATTTCTTTTCTTATTGGTGTTGCTTCTATAATCTGACTAGAAACCAAACTCTGCTTTATCACATGTAATAATCTTATTTAAGTTTTCTTTCTTTATAACTCAAACATAAAAAAGATGTTTAATATCTTCTTCTACTGATATGAATATAATTTTGATGACCTAAAAGGATTGAACGTGGTTCAGTCTTAATCTGACAAGGCTTGTTGTGCTAGTTGTTGCCATGTTAGCCACTTAGTTCATAATGTCAATCTGAAGCAAAAAATTACCTTTGTAGGTCAAATGGTTGCTAAAATTATCACATATTCCTGAAATCAAGGAGGTTCCAAGCTTCAGCAAGAATGCTCAGTCCTATTTGCAAAGTATAATTAGTGACTTCCATAAAGAATGATGCATTGGAAGTAAAAAATATTGAAAAAGTGACTAATCATGATGTTAAGGCAGTCGGGTACTTCCTGAAACAGAAATGTAAACCCAATGCAGAGATTGCACAGGTCAGTTTTTGATATTCCTTGACTTGAATAATGAATAATATTTATGCTTCCTCCTTATATAAATATCATCACCTGTGCTCCGAAAGATTTCATATAATACTTAATATTTCTGTACAGTGTAGACTTAGCATTCTTTGTAATATTTGTTTCAATTTTCAGGTACTGGAATTTTTCCATCATGTACATCAGAGGATATAAATAATCTGGCCCATGCATTGGCACTGAAGGAAGCATTCGACACTGTCATATTCCCTGTGATGATTGAGTTGTTGAAAGCGATATGTAAATTGTCAAAGGAAAAAGGTCATATCTCCATGTTGTCTCTCACCCCATGGACAGGTATTTAATTCCCTTTAGATAAATGAGAAGCTTTTTTCAGAACAGAAAATCAACTTTGTCTGAGTAAATGTTGCTTACTCAAAATTCGATGCTATATAAGCAATAAGCATAATTGAATGTCAATTGCAGCGTTTGAAATGATATTTCTTCTTTTTTTGTGATGCTACACAAACAATAATGTATTATCACAATAATCTCTACTCAACTGCGACCATGATCGCAATATTCAGTTAATAATTACTCTCAAGTAAAAAACTGCGACTATGGTCGCAGTCCATAATTAACTATACTGATACATGAAATTGTGACCATGGTCGCAATCCTGACAAAATAATTTGATCGCTGTGCATTCAATCAAGTTAAAAAATGTGACCATGGTCGCAGTTCAAAGTTAACTATATGGATAGTTGATACTGTGATCATGATTGCAATTATCTCAAATTAGTATATTTTACTGTATATCACAAATTAAAAAAACTGCGACTACGGTCACAGTGTGTAACACAAATGTAAAGTTCTTCTCGTGTGTGAAAAAGAGACAACATCCGCAGTGAAGAACAAATATATAACATCATAAGTAAACTGCGACTATGATCGCAATCAGTAAAATCCTTACAAATTATATCATAAATTTCTGCAAAAAAAATTATTTGTATCAATTAATCACAAAAAAATGACATGTTTATGAGTTCCACATGATACAATCCTAATATAATTGTAGATTGCGACTAAGATCGTTTTTATAACAATGAGAAATTATTTTATTAACCACTAAGAGCTTAGTCGCATTCCTAGAAACCATAATATCTGCGTATAAAAAAATTAATAAAGAAATATTCAAATTACTTTACGATTGCGATTAAGGTCACAGTTTCACAACCAAAAAAAGTTAAAGGATTGTTGATGAGGATAGCGACAAAGGTCAAATTCTTCATATGAATCTTGTATCTGCGACCATGGTCGCAATCTTGATACAAGCGAAATAATTATTTTCAGTGAGGACTGAGAACAACAAATCATTGATATGAATAATACATAAATCTGAAAAAAATGTAACATCCGGCTCATAATCCAAACTTCTATCTGGTTGTATTTGTTTCGTTCGTTGATGAAGTTGCACTTGAAAAGACCTGATTCATATTCAGTTGTAGAAAAGTGGGCGGGGCCGACAACTAGATGGGGTGGCCGGATATGAATTATGATTGTGGCTCGACATAAAAAATGACAGGGCGAGAGAGATCTGATACATGTATATAAAAGATTACCCAGTAGGGTCTTTTAATAATTTTAGTTATTTCTAAAAGCAGGCACCCTATAAAGATTACCCAGTTCTGTGTCACATATTGCGCTACGTCACCGCCGACAGAGAGATACTCTCAACTGTCGGCTGATATACATTTTTTCTAATATATATATATATATATGTGTGTGTGTGTGTGTGTGTAACTTTTATTTTTATTACTTTTAAGATTTAAAACTATTTAAAATAATAACAACATTGAATAGAGTTTCTTTTCACATTTGAGAAAAATCTCATTATTATCTACTTCACAAGAAAAAATTACGCAAACACATGTATTTTTGCATGTATAAAAAAACTAATACATTAAATTAAAACTTGCCTGAATTTTATACAATACTCTTCTAATAAGTTTCCCTTACAAGATTGAAACTCATGTTTACCCCTTACAAGGAAAAAAAACCAGTCTACATATTTTCATGGATCCCACCCAAAGAATTTTAGAGATCTTTCTCTAAAAAGGAAAATATTTTTTTTTTGAAGATCTTATGGGCAACCAACGGTCGGATCAGAATGCGAATCCATGACCCCACCCGATCTTAGTCTGTTGCCGGCTGTCGCACTCGCGCCTCGAAATTGCTTCGTGAAATGAATCGGGACACCTCGCGGTCGGCCTCCTTTAAAATGCCTGCTCCTTTTTCCCGCCCCCTTCTACTCTCGCGGTGTCAACTGCGGATTAGGGTTTTGGTGCCCAACGAATCCCACCCCAAAATCTAGGGATAGGCTTTTGTTCTCGTTTCCTTCTCAATGGAAAAGGTTCTACCTTACGCTCGAGTTCCGATCGCATTCTTGGTGGCCCCCTCGTCCTCTTCTTCTTCGCCGTCGATCAACCGGAGGCCGGACCAATTAGGGTTTCCTATTAACCGAAGCCCTTCTCGTCTATTCGAGCCAGTCAGGGTTTCGTTGAGCAACTCCGCAGGAGTCGCCACCAGTGAGGTAAGAGTACTCCATTCTCTTTTTCGTCTCTGTGGAATTTGTTTTCAAACAGAAGGTCTGCCTTTTTGTAGTTGTGGTTTTTCTTGGGCTTTTGTATTTTGTTGGGTATAAAGACTATCTTTCTGAAGCTAATATGAGAAAAAGAGTAGCTTTTTAGTAAAAGAGGATCCTTTTATTTTAGTCCCAAGATTGCAGGTTTGTTTTCAGTGGAGTGGAGTCAAGGATTAAGCTTTGTAGCTGGTGCTTCTTTTTCTTATTTTCACTAGTTTATATGTGTTATTCATCATTGATAATATTCTTTACCTATTTATTTTTAGTGGAGAATTTCAACAAACAGGAAAGCTGCAGTTTTAATAGATAATGGTCTTTTTGTACTATACTCAAGCAAATGACTATTCTTTTTGGGAAACAAATCGATGCAATGAATGTACACCTTGAATTCTTCACAAGAAGAAATAACACATTTCCCTGATAACTTGTTATTGTCTTCAATTTTGATAGTTTCAATAGAGGGTAATTCTTCTGTAGAAAATAACAACTCTTCTTCAGCTAGAAAAGTCGAATGTTAATTAAATTCACCGGTTCCAGATTATCTAGTTTTCAGAATAAATTCCAAATCTCATATACTTAAATCTTGAATCATATACTTAAATCTTGAAAGAGCTCTTAAAAGTAACATCTTTGGATTTCACGAATAAAGGGTGGAATTGTGGATAAATTTACATATGAAACGCAATATTTTGGAATAGAACCAAAGCCTAGATGTTGTTCTTTTTAATGCAAGATTAACCTGAATAATCTCATCTCTCTCTCTCTCTCTCTCTCTCTCTCTCTGTGTGTGTGTGTGTGTGTGTGTGTGTGTGTGTGTGTGTGTAATTGTATATCCTGAAATCCAAATTTGTGAATAAGGGCATCATGATGATGCTTTATATTTCAAAATCTTTTAAAGGATTTCTGAAGTGTAATGCTTTTGCAGTCCCCAATTTGAAGCCAATAGAATTTCATTCCATTGGACATGTGAATACTTTAATCACAATTTAGGTTTGCTCCTAGATAAAATTTCTCTTAATATCATTTGTTCATTTTATTTTACTTTTATCCCTAATATTTGGATAGCTGGGTAGGAAAATTTTATTTTTTGTGTACTTTGATATTTTAGATGAAGAGTAAGCATGCTGAGGAGCTTGTTGAATAATGTCCAAATACCAAATATGTTCTTTATGTGATCCATGTAAAGTAAAATAAATTGTTTCGGGGAAGATCAAATATAGGACATGTTCTTCTTCTGTAAATAATTCTTCTAATAAAAAAGTGCGTTCTGTACTTTTACGTTTACGAGCCAAAGTTCTAGCACACGAATATATACTTTATTCGATACATACCCTTTTTTTGAGGATCCATTGTAATAATGAGAAAGATTTCTACATATCCAATCGAATCGATCAAGAATATCAGAATCTGATAAATCGGCCAAGATCGGCTTACTAATAGGATGACACAATATGGCACAAATTGAGCTTTAGACAAGGATCCAATAAGAATAACATGGATTATGGGATCAATTTTCTTAGTAATGATATCTATTAGAAATTAATTCTAACATTTGATTCCTTACCGCTGAAGAATTTATTAGCAGACTTGAAAAATAACCTAAAAAATAGAAAGGATAGTTTGATAATTGATTTATATGGATCCTGTACGGTTGAGATCAAAAGTGAGAATAATATTGCCAAAGATTTACAAAATGATATTTTCATTTCTTCATTACAAGATGAGTCCCCTTTGAAGCAAGAATTTGTTTTCCTTGATATCGAACATAATGCATGAAAGGTTCTTTGAAGGACCATGGGTCGACTTACTACTATAAAATGCAATGTTTTATTTGAAAATGTTCTATTTTTCCATAGAAATGTGTTCTCTCAAAAAGTCCAGTAGATGTTAATCGTAAATAAGAAGATTGTTTACAAAAAAAATAAAAATTCACATTCAAATATTTAATAATTGTATAGGAACCGAAACAGTCTTTTATTTTCTTCTGAAAAAACACAAATAGATAATTTATGAACAATGAGAAGACTTCCAATTATGATATTCGTGAAGAAAGAATCACAGCGAATGCAAAAAAGGAACGTCTTGAATCCAACATTGAAGAATTTGAACCAAGATTTCCATATGGATGGGGTGAGGTATTAGTATATCTGAGACATAATTTAAATGTGATAATTTGTCCTCTAAAAGGAAAAAAATTGAATGAGTTGATCGTAAATTATGATATTTTGGTATTTCTTTTTTTCTCCAAAAAGGATACTAATCACAGCGAGAATGGAATTTCTACAATAATTGTAAAACTTTCTGATATCATTTGAGAATAAAAAAATTGTTATGCCTAACGAACATCTTTTGGTTAGAATCATTAATTGAAGAAATCAAATACTTCTGTTGATAATTCGAGTAATTAGGCATTTTACAAGTGCTAAACTAGATTTATTGTAATAACCAAAAACTTTGACAGGCATGTAAAAAATCAAACCATTTAAATCGTGATCATGAGAAAGTGCATAAAATATACTCCTGAAAGAGTAGCAGGTAAAGGAAGTGTTGTTATCGAGATTTGTCCTTTTCTAAATATCCTTGTAATTATTCATTGACTTAAATTTCTGGAGTCTTTCAGCATTATGGCTCTATCACCAGTGGATGGACGTTATTTGCAGAAAGTCAAGGATTTGTGTGAAAGGAGCACCTAGAGGGGGGTGAATAGGTGTTTGTGCTAATCTAAAACTAAATGCTAAACTAAGTGCGCTAAATGCGGAAGCTAATGCAAATTTTGCAAACACACTTAGTACAATCAACAAGTGTAGCCGAATTCCCCGTGAAGGGCTCTGGACTAACTACTCTTGATTCCCCTTGAATGGGTTGAGGTGCTATGTGAAGCTCTTGTTGATTAGGTACAAGTGAGGCACACACAAACAACCAAGTATATACAAGATATAGTAATGTGAATTATGCAAGGCATAACACAAGCAAATAGATATGATATGACAATATGAATTATGCTCAACACAAGCAAATATGATATGAATGAAGTATGATGCTTTGCACAAATGTAAAGAGAGAGAGTTTAGAGATAAGTGGATCAAACGCAAACACAATGATATGTTTCAAGGTTCGAGCACCCTTGCTCTACATCCCCGCCTACACCACCATGTAGGATTTCCAATCCAATATACCGTCCACCGAGGACTCCCACCGAGGAACATTCACCGAGAAGGATTTGTACAACAATGGAGTACCCGTAGCCAATACAATAACCAATCCACCTCACACTTGAGGGATACAAACCAACAACCAACTCCACCTCACCAAGAGGGAGTAAACACCAATCTCCACCTCACAATAGAGGGAGCAAACCAACAACCCAAATCACAACCTCAACCTCTACCAAAGAGGAGCAACCAAGAAATCAAGGGTTTACAATAGGTGGTCTCTTTCAACCACAACCTCTTTCCTTTTTCTTTTTCCACAAAAACAAATGATCCTAATAGATTAGGATAGAAGATAGCTCAAGTGTGGAAAACTAGGTGTTTGGAAAACAAGCAACAAAGAAAAACACTTGGGAAAATTCTTGCAAAAGATATAGAATGAAAACCAAGACAAATCTCCCAAAATATTCTTTTCTTTGATTTTTCCAAAAACCTAAAAACAAATAAGATGAATTCTTTTTGACTCAAAACTCTTTTAAAAACTCTTTTAAACAATAGAGAAAGTCTGAAAATTTTGTCTCTAAAAACCTTGGCCAAAAACCCAAAGAGATGGGGTTTTTATAGGCCCATCAGAAAACTAGCCGTTAGAGCTGAGCTGACAGCTCTGACAGGCAACGGTCGACCGGCCCGGTCGACCGCCAACGGTCAGAAATATGACCGTTGGGCAACTGCGGTCGACCGGCCCGGTCGACCGAAACAAACAGAGAGCACTGTAAGTGCCCGGTTGACCCGAGCGGTCGACCGTCCCAGTGCCTTCAAACGTGCACAGATTTGTGCACGTCGGTCGACCGGCCCGGTCGACCGACTTCACCCAAGTCGACTAGGTCAGGTTGACTAGTCGACTGATTGAAGCCTGGAACAGAAATCTGGGTCAGAAAAACACTGTAAATATTTTTCTAAAAATCTTTTAACACTTCTAAAATCACCAAAATAGTTTTATCATTTTATATGGAAACACAAACTTGTGATAAAAATTTCAAGATATATATCAATCATATCATCATTTTTGAGTCTTGCAAATTTTATCAAAACAAAACTTGTATTTTTATCAAACTTGATTTTTCAACACATGAATAGGGATATCAAAATAAGTTTGTCTAGCAAGTTAAACCATGTATGTATATCTAGAATACATCTAATATACATAGAAATAAAGTAAACTTGTTTTGATCTACTATTCATGTAAATCAAATTCAAAACATGAAAACGTGTGTGTTGTGCACTTGAGCATATCAACTATACTAAGCTTTACAAATTGGATCTAAACACACTAACTAAACTATGGATACCTAAGTCTTCTTGATGATCTTCATCTTCAAGTAGACTTGCTCCAAAACTCCATCCATGGGCTAGGCAATGTGTGATCTTGACGCTTTGGCCCTGGAATCATCATGAAAAGCTTCTAAACACCTTGTTGAAGCTAATCACCAACTAATATCTTGGTTAATGATCTGAAACTTTAAACAACACAAGATTATTAGTAAACATAACTACATGAGTTAATCATCATCAAAACTAGGGTGGAAGGCCTTTGGGCAACATTGTGCCCATTCTTCAGTGAATATGGGTTGATCCGTTATTGTGTTATGGTTGAGGTAATGTACATTAGGCTTGATCTGAGCATTTATGATTAATAAGCATTTATATTCATCTCCGTCTTTAAGACCGAGTACATATCTTTGTGCTTTCTTGCATCAGGTTTGTCTAGACTCTAGAAAATTGGATTCATGATTAATATGTAATACCCACAGTAAGTTTTACTGCAATGGACCAAGAGATGTTTTGATAAACCATGCTGTTTAAACATATCTGTTGATTGAATATCCATTTTCCCTGTGTACTCATATAGAATATAGATGCTTGTATTCCAGTTCTTGCGCTAGGACATGGCTATGAAAGCTGCAAACAATAAATAAATACGTATTGTGTTTAATTCTTTTCCATAATGGTGGCAATAAGAATCAGTTGTAATAAAATTTTTGACAGAAACAAATGAGCAGTTATTTTATGAATAACGCAAAAAGATTTCAACTGAAGGAAGTGAGAAATGTATAAAAGAAGCTTTCAACTAAATCAAAACAATATAGGAATAAAGAAACACACTTTTGTGGGAAGAAAAATGAATGAAATGGGAAAATAACTGGGTTACTCATAAAACAATAAAGGAACGATAGTGAAACTTCAGTTTTCAAAATGGACAATGGTTATGATGTAAGTGCATCCGGGAATCATAATGAATCATAATCTCAAGTTTTAGATATTGTTGTAGACCTTAGGTCATTCTCTCATAGGCTTAAAGTGTATCTGAAATTTCTGTGGATAGTGGGAATATCTATATTTTCAGTTGCATATCTGATAATGGTACTTCTCCTGTTAAACTATGCATGTGCACTGCATGAATAATTCCTCAATGAGCCCAATGAACATAATTTATTTCTTTTCTTATTGGTGTTGCTTCTATAATCTGACTAGAACCAAACTCTGCTTTATCACATGTAATAATCTTATTTAAGTTTTCTTTCTTTATAACTCAAACATAAAAAGATGTTTAATATCTTCTTCTACTGATATGAATATAATTTTGATGACCTAAAAGGATTGAACGTGGTTCAGTCTTAATCTGACAAGGCTTGTTGTGCTAGTTGTTGCCATGTTAGCCACTTAGTTCATAATGTCAATCTGAAGCAAAAATTACCTTTGTAGGTCAAATGGTTGCTAAAATTATCACATATTCCTGAAATCAAGGAGGTTCCAAGCTTCAGCAAGAATGCTCAGTCCTATTTGCAAAGTATAATTAGTGACTTCAATAAAGAATGATGCATTGGAAGTAAAAAATATTGAAAAAGTGACTAATCATGATGTTAAGGCAGTCGGGTACTTCCTGAAACAGAAATGTAAACCAATGCAGAGATTGCACAGGTCAGTTTTTGATATTCCTTGACTTGAATAATGAATAATATTTATGCTTCCTCCTTATATAAATATCATCACCTGTGCTCCGAAAGATTTCATATAATACTTAATATTTCTGTACAGTGTAGACTTAGCATTCTTTGTAATATTTGTTTCAATTTTCAGGTACTGGAATTTTTCCATCATGTACATCAGAGGATATAAATAATCTGGCCCATGCATTGGCACTGAAGGAAGCATTCGACACTGTCATATTCCCTGTGATGATTGAGTTGTTGAAAGCGATATGTAAATTGTCAAAGGAAAAAGGGCATATCTCCATGTTGTCTCTCACCCCATGGACAGGTATTTAATTCCCTTTAGATAAATGAGAAGCTTTTTTCAGAACAGAAAATCAACTTTGTCTGAGTAAATGTTGCTTACTCAAAATTCATTGCTATATAAGCAATAAGCATAATTGAATGTCAATTGCAGCGTTTGAAATGATATTTCTTCTTTTTTTGTGATGCTACACAAACAATAATATATTATCACAATAATCTCTAATCATACGACTGTTAAGAAATTATTGAGAAGTATGTTATATTAGTCTAATCCCATAGGGAAGAGTGCTTCAGGGAAAGAGAATTTCTGTTGCATTTTGTAAAATAACTTTTACTATTACTGCAGATTGTGCGACCTTGACCTCATTTATTTGACAATCCTAAGTTCTAGATGAACCTTGTTCACAAGAATCAGAAGTATCTCAAACTTTTCGAGGATCACTACATCGATACAATTTTACTTGAGATAAGAGCTCCTTTTGTATCAAATTGTGTTTCCTTGTGATGTTCACTTATCACAAAATGTGACTTGGTTAGTGAAAGCCTAATTATTAGACGTTGTAAGATAAAAATGGTTTCATGGATATTGTAACACTCGAAAATTTTTAATCCTAATTTAATCTCCAATTTTCGGGTTATAAGTTAACACTCGATAATTAAGGATTTGTGATTTGTAAATTATTATAATTATCAAGAATTATGAAATTGGAAACAATAAGTTTGTTTTACAATTGTATATAAGCTGTAACGCCCGGATTATTGTTTTCTTTATTTAGTGTTAAGTTTGGATTATATTAAGATAGTTGTTTGATAAGTTATTTGATTTTAATTTTGAGGAGGTAAGTGGGAACATTAGAATTTAATAAATTCCATGAATGAGTGATATGTGAAAATATTATTTGATGGCATATTGGTAATTTTGTCTTGATATTAGATTAACTTTCACTTATGATACTTGATTAATTAATCTCCATTAACACCCCGTAGTAAATAAAGAGGTGATTAAATTTTAGTGTAAATACATGAGAATATGAAAATGTTAGTACATACATATACATATACCTTGGTGTATATAATACAAATACAGTATACATATATGGTATTAACACTTGAGTGGGATGTGAGGTGGCAAGATTTAGGAGTGCATGGGGAGGAGTGGAGAGGTGGCATCATTAGGAAAATTATTACAAAATATTTAAATATAAATGGGTAGAAAATCCCATTTCTCACCAACCCCTATTTCTTACCTCTCTCACACACCATCACACTCTCCCTCTCCCTCTCCCTCTCCCTCTTCCCCTTGGTGGCCGACGACCTGAGGCAGCCGGTGGCGGCAGGGTGGTCGGGGACAGCGGTGGCCGGAGCTAGGTCCACAACACCCCACACTCTCTTTTCCTATCTCTAGCTCCGGTAAGTTCCCTCTCTCTCTCATCACTCTCTTTTCCCCTCCCTCTCTCTTTTTTTTATCGCCGACGGTGGCCGCGGTGCCAGACTGGCAATCGATTGGAGGTGATAGGCAGCGGCCAAGGGGAGTCGGGGATGACACACGCATGGAGGAAGAACATGCTATTGGGTTGTTGAAGTGGGTTTCAAATCCGACCCGACCCAATAATTCTCCGACCCGACCCGACCTGATAGACTTAAGAAACGTAAATTTTCACTTTAACTCCTGATGAGAAAATAATTTACATTTTTAGACTCTGAAAAATTACAAACATATCCTTATTATTTACAATTCTGACATTTAATTATCGAATTTGGTTTCCGGGAGATATCTTGAACATTCGAAGTCGGATTCGGATGATTCTCGAGCCGTTGTGTTTGTGGAGTCGAGAGCTACGTATTTTGATTGATGGTAACTGAATCGGGTATTTGGGGATTTGTCCGACCAAGAGGTGGGTGGAGTTTCTTATCGATTTTGATTATCGGTTAATACAATGCATTAATTTTTCATAAACAATAAATTGTGATTGTGAATTAAATATCTAATAAAGATAAATAATAAATTGAATAAGGATACATGTGATTAATTGATAGTGATTGATATTGTTTGTAATTTGAAATCATAGTTAACCAGCATCATGTGTGGTGTGTAATTGATAACATTGATTATTTGACTGATTATAAGTTTTTGATAGAACTGTTGGTATGTGTGTGAAATATTATATATATATATATATATATATATATATATATATATATATATATATATAGAGATAGACTTGTATCCTTTCAAAAGGATTTGATCCCGGATCCTTCCCACTCAAATTCAACCCTCCAACATTCGAATACAAGATCCACTCCGTTGAAGTTGATCTATACTATTTCAAGTATCTATAACCAAAAATCAAGTGTTTTAAATACTTTTTGCCCATCCATCAAGTAGGGAAAAAACGGACGGCCTAAATAGTGAGTTGGTTAGTTTAACGGTGTAGAACATTTGAAATCTAACAAAAATTAGTTTATAGGGGTTTTTAAATGTTTAGATCATAATGAAATGGCCGGATCGAGAATTTGTATGTCTAAAGACATAGATCTAACCATTCACTACTTTCGGCCGTCCATTTTGCGTCTCTTGATGGATGGGCAAAAAGTATTTAAACACTTGATTTTTGGTTTATAGATACTTGAAATAGTATAGATCAACTTCAACGGAGTGGATCTTGTATTCGAATGTTGGAGGGTTGAATTTGAGTGGGAAGGATCCGGGATCAAATCCTTTTGAATGGATACAAGTCTATATATATATATATATATATATATATATATATATATATGTTAGAAGAAGGGACTTGTATTGCACTGGAGGATGGGAAAGACGGGGTATTAATTACATATTATATTATTGAAGAAGTGACCGATATTGTACCGGAGGATGGAGGAAGACGGAGTATAAATTTTATATTATACTATTGGAGGAAGGGACCGGATATAGGACCGACGGAGTGCGAAGACAGTGCTGTCATTATATTGAAATTGATGCTTTGTGTGTTGGTTAATAAGACGGTGAAAGATGAAGAGTTATTGTACGTGGAACTTGTATGTCTGACATATATGTATGTGTGATATACATGTTTGTGTACACTTTATGTGTTGGATATGTTACTTGTGTATGTACTGTAGACATCAGAAATTCATGATATGACATCAGAATACGGATTCACTAAATTGTAATGAAAACACCGATATCTGTTGTTTATACACACATCAGTATTAATTGATTAAATTGGACAATTTAGTTAAGATACTATGTTCAACAATAATTTAGATGAATTGATCACATCTTTTCTTGTATCATGTATATTATAAACTGCTAATATCATGTTTCATTTAAAATTTATATTAACTTCACTCAATGAGTTGTAAGCTCACACTCTTCAGATTTAATGTCTTTCAGAAATATACTAAGTAAGAACCGATTGAAGGTAAGGGTGTCACATCGGATGAACTCGGAGTACCACTTAAGTGGGTCCACAAAGCTGCTTGATTGTTTTGAATGGTTGTATGTATGTATTCATAGGTATGTCTGATATTTAGTTATTAAGATGTAGAATCAATAGTTGAGTTTAGATATATGTGATCAGAGATAGATATATACGAGTTTTGGTTTTAATTTAGTTAGAATTTGAGACAGTTATATGGAATGAATATCGAGACGTGTACTATCGTGTATATGTTTATTTGATTGATGTTGAGTTGAAAGTTATGATGAAATATGGGAACTTATGAGTAGGCGATGTTAAGCCGAAATATGACTAAGTAGGCGATGTCAAGTTGAAATTATTGTTATATCAAGGCGTACTCCTAATTATAGAGGAGACGCTATCGAAATTTTTAAAAAGTTCAGAGTTGATTAAAGAAGATTATGAAATGGATTAATTTAATTCGGTGATTGAAAATTGGAACCGTTACAGCTATAGTCAATTGTCAACAAATTGTAATTTTAGAAATTTGTTGACAATTGTAAATTATAGAAATTTGATTTGAATTTGGAAATGTTATGACGGAAAAGTTAAGAAGAATGGTTAGAAGTTGGTTTGAACTTATGAGCTCGCTTTAAGAAGGTGTTATTTGTTACTTTAAGCAATGACAGGGTTTTCATTTGTCATGATTGACAAGTGTAAATGTACTAAGTGATCCTTCAAAACCTCTTAGCAGTTTCAACAGTTTTCTTAATGATTTTCCTATCGATCACTTATAATAATAGCGGCAAGAGCAAGTCAATTCTTCATCATTTTTCTGTTCACCACCCATCTCAATCTATTACCTATTATAAAAGTAGAAAGGACTGACTTTTGTTCTTCCCGTTTTCTTTGTCCACTACCCATCAATGAAAAAAAGACATGAAATATTTTTTTTTGGTGGGTCCCCCAGCACTTTAAAAAAAGGAATGCAAAATTTCAAATAACTAATATTTTATCAATTTTTTCAAATGATCTTCTCATCACGACGTCCTATGTTAAGTCAAGGAATGACAATCTGTTAAAGGATTAGGCAGAATACCATCCGTTAACCTTAGCTTTATTTTTAGACATAATCCATATCCATCACTAGTTGGGATTTTACCCCTATTTTATCACCATTCTTAATCCCAACCTTATTCCTAAGAATTTTTTTGTAAGTTCACCTAGAGGGGGGGTGAATAGGTGATGGCTAATCTAATGGTCACTTAATGCCAAATAATGCGGAAGCTAAAAGTAATTATGACCTAAACAAACTATTTAAACTAAACACCACGTATAACACAAGAGTGTTGCCGAATTCTCCGTGAAGGGCTCTGGACAAACTCCTCTAGATTCCCCTAGATAAGGGTTGAGATGTCGCGTTGGCTCTCTTGGTTGAATACAAGTGTTAGCAAACAATCCCAAGCAAGTATATCAATTAAGCACAATGAATATCTAGCATGTAAAAATAAAGACAAGTAATAGCATGCAAGATATAAAGAGACAAAGAGAGAGAGTGAGCAATCGCAACACGAGGAATTTGTTTCGAGGTTCGAGCACACTTGCTCTACATCCCCGCCTTCGACACACGAAGGATTTCCACTATAATCGATCCCAATGGATCACCCGGTGCCGCAACACCTACAAGCTCTCGGACTCCCTAGTCCGTACACACCGCAAGCCCACCGGCTCGCCGAGGCCGCGCCTCAAACAAAGAGTTCGCACCCGAACCCGAAACACCGAGTCCACACTAGGACCCGAAACAATGCGAACACAACCGTCCGCCTTCTCAAAGGAACAAAGTAGAACTTTGGTGATCACAACTCTTGATCACCTAAAATCCTCTCACAAAAACACTCCTTATAGAATGAATAGCTCAATGGGTTGCTCAAGTGTTTGTGAGAAAAATAAGGAAAGAGATGGTGGAGGAAAACTCAAAGAATCTCTTTTAACACTCTTGATAAAAACTCCCCTTTTGATTGGAAGTATTAGCTCTCAATTTAGTGGGAAAAACTCTTTTAATGAAGTAGGAAAAACTGGCTTAAAACCCACTAGAAATTTTGTTGAAAAACAATGCCCAAACCCCCAAATTTATAGCTTAGAAAACTAGCCGTTGGGTTCTGTCAGGCCTGTCGGTCGACCGTCGGCCGACTGGCCAACGGTCATATTTCAGACCGTTTGAGCCATCGGTCGACCGGGCGGTCGACCGAGCCAGGATACAGAGAGCAATCTCTCTGTCCGGTCGACCGCTCGGTCGCCGGGGCCTTTCCAGAGAGCAGAGCTCTCTGGACGGTCGACCGGGTCGGTCGGCCGGCCATCCTGCAGAGCTGGCGTGCACGTCTGTGTACGTCGGTCGACCGAGTCGGTCGACCGACTTCAGCCCTAGTCAACTTGGTCGGTCGACTAGTCGACTTGCTGAAGCCTGGACAGAAAACTAGGGATTAAAACTTGGTCTTTTGGCTCACATAAAAATCTCATAAAATACATAAAATCTACAAAAATAGTTTTACCAATATACTTTGATAGTCAAACATGCTTGCACAAAATCAAGGCATGTTATAAAAGATTTGGACTATTTTTGTAAGTTGGAAATATTGACTTAAATGAAAACTAGTATTTTTCTAAAACTTGTTTTCCAAACTTCTTCATGATACAAAAACAAGATATTTTGAATTCATTAAAGCATAGTGTGTATGGATATGATCCACTACACAATTAAGATGAAATATCTATGTTTTTGGCATTAAGCTCTAAATATGGTTTTGGTTAAAACATGTATATAAGAAAATACCAAAAACCAAAATAATATTCTTCAAAAATGAAAGTCTTTTCTAAACTGAAAATTCTTATACGAAAAGACATTTAAATCAAGAGTGTGTGTGTGATATGTTTTTGAGCAATCCACCAACTATTCTATCCTTTACATTTTATCTAAAAACAAAAATCTTATACCTAGACACAAGTCTTCATCTTCTTGAAGTCTTCACTTGAAGCCTTCTCATCTTCTAGACTTGGTCCAAACACGATCCATAGAGCTAGACTCCTCTTGAGTACTTGATGTGATCTTGATGCTCAAGCTCTTGAATCAAACCGTGCTAGCTCCAAAACTTGACTTCAAATCCTTTGTTGAAGCTATGCACCTACTAAAATCTTGATCATAAATCTGTCACTAATTAAACACAAGATCATTAGTAAACATAACTACATGAGTTGATCATCATCAAAACTAGAGTGATGGGCCTTTGGGCCAACATTTTTTTGGTAGCACCATCCCCATCCCTACTCTTAACTGATACTTGAGACGCTAAGTCTAACCATGTCTACGACAAACCTACCATTATCCTTTATGTATTCCTACTCCTAACATAATTTGAAACCCATCTTAAGGTAAGGGTTATTGGTCAGCGTAGGGTATGGGATTTTCCATAGGGATTATGGTTTAGGATTGGGTTGTGAATCAGTCTTTGGTAGAGATAAGGTTTGAGTAAAAATGTGTATACAGTGAGCTAAATAAGAAAACTAACAGTAGCAGAAATCTAAACTTTGCAATGCATCCACCCTGCAAGAAAGAAGGTTGAGTAGTCCACTCAACTTGCTGCGAAAACGCGGATTTTGCCGCGTTGGAGCGGCAAGGTTGAGGGCTTCTGGGCTCTACTTTCTAGAATAAAGTCTTAGAGCCACTTATATGTTTCTGCAGCGACTCTCGTTTTCTTTGAATCAGCCCCTGCGCATAAAAATAGAGAAGAAAAATTTAACCGTTGGGTAAACTAAAAGAAAACTTACCGTCCCTCCCTAGCAACGACGTCAAAATTTGATTGAGATATACTTATACACAAAAATACAGAATTTAGAAAAGAGAATAGATAGTGCAAGGTTCTCAATTATACCGCTATAGCAAGTGGCTATGCGGGTTGTGATCCACAGGAAGGACTTGCGATGGAAGTGTTAGGTAAGTTTCTTTTAAAGTTTACAAAACTGGTTAAAAGTTCTTCTATGTTCTTTAAAAAGAAAAGAGAAAGAAAACTATGTTAATTTAGAGAAAATGGAAGAGTGGAGAAGATGATGATTGTTGGTATTTTGAAAAGAAAAAGAAAAACTACATTAAAGTAAGAAGAATAAAAAGAGATGTGTTTTGGAGTTGTATTTTTAACCTAATAAGTAAAGAAAGAAAGAACTAAAATAAATACTTACCTCCTTGAAGCTTGTTTACCTTTGATCCTTTGCAACGATTGAGCTTGGCTTGAAGGCGATCGAAGCATGACATATAGGATCTTCCCCATTCCACGATAAACTAAGAAATTTAGGTGCAAACTAAAACTAGTTTAGAAATAGCTATCTATCACCATAAGCCCTCAACGACACTTGCAAAGGTAAGACAAATTCGAAACTATCAGAATCATTTGGATTTACAAGCTCCTTAGAGGAAAGTAGAAGAAAAACAAAATGAAAAACGAGAATGTAATTTTAGATTAAATGAAGTAACGGTGAAAGAATAAAAGAATACTTACACCGGTGTCACTCTCAATACAGCCTTCGCTCTCATTCTCTTATGAAACTCTTTTCTCTTCTGAGTTACGTAAACAAAAACAAAAATTACATTGAAAGAAAAATAAAAACCTACACTAAACTAGAACAAAAACCTAGCCTAGAATCTCTCTCTGCTAGAATGGTGCCTTTGCCTCTAGAAATGTAGGTATTTATAGTCAAAACTGGATAAGGGAGAGCGTATAAAGATAGGGACAAAATCTTTTGCTTAACAGAAAAGTTCTTCTGATAAGCTTGGAGATAAAGTTGAAGATAAATTCTTATTTTATTCCTTGATTTTCAGTTAGATTGTGTCTTATCTCTTTGAATCTTTTGAATATACATCCCAATCATTTAGATATCCCTTTGTATATTGATAGGGCTGCCTTTGGCCTTCTGGAGTTGCCTCTATCTCCTTGATTCTTCAAGCTAACCAAATTGGTTCTTCTAAATTCGATTTTAATTATATTTATTTGGCTTTATCTTCAATTAACCAAATAAATTCAATTAAATCAGAATTTAACTGTCTTTTATTTGGTCTTATCTTTTCTCCCTTCATTAAGACAAACCTGCAAAATAAGACATTAAGATAAGTAATTAGCTGGATTTATTACAAGATAGATGTAGGAATGCAATATTAGATATGTAATAAACGTGTACAATCACACTCGGGGTAGGACCTGAGGCTTTCTCCTTGGGCCCGTATTGGGTCTGCTAGTATGTCGGGTTCATTGGCCGCTTGGGACACTTCTGACGCAGCGGGATACGTGTCATGATCTTGACAAGAGTCAAAATCCTACCATTACAGTTACATTAGATAAACCTTTCCTATGCAGACATGTGTAAGCATTGATTTGTGTGCAATGTGTGGTCTAGAGGTGGCCCGTACTCATTAGATGTGGATCCTGGATTTGGTTGGGGCTTCTACTACATTCTTATGTGGCACACAACTTATGCCGATATATTGGAGTCTTGAGTTTCTTGACATCTTCTGTTGTCACATTAGATAAACACTTTCCCATGCAGGCATGTGCAAGCATTGATTTGTGTGCAATGTGTGCTCTAGAGGTGGGCCCTACTCATTAGAGGTGGATTGTGGATTTTGGTTGGGGCTTTACTACATTCTTGTGTGACATGGCGCTTTGCTCTATAGACTTCTGTCTGTTGACCTTGATAGTATAACGCAAAGATTTCTCACTATGTCACCCATTTTAATAGGACACTCTACAAAAATGTTGAACCGTGGAGTTACCACTGTCGTGGAAGCACCAAAATTGACCCGAGACACGTGTACAATGTATGATGAGGACATATTAGGCGTGTTTGTTTCGCCGCAAAACGTCGCAAAACGCAAGTCGTAAAACTTCTTTTCCATTTTCCGTTGTTTGTTTCGCTGAAAAACAAGTTGAAAAATGTAACTCTTCTTTTCTCACTTGCAGTTGCTACAGTTAAATTTGTGGTCATGTAAATCTCACTTTTACACTCATATTTTCCCACTTGCAGTTGCTACAGTTAATTTTGTGGTCATGTAACTCTCACTTGTAGTACACTTACAGTTCATAACAGTTACTTGATAATCAATATATAATTTAATATTATTAAATATTTAATATTTTAAATAGTGTTCAATTTCTTATTTAATTATTTTTATTTTTAATCTTTAATTTTTTATTGTTTTTAATATTGTTTTAATATTTAATATTTACTATTTTAATTTAATATTTTTATTTAATATTTTATTTAATACTTTATTATTTTATTAATACTTATTCCATTTTTATTATTTTATTTAGAGTTAATATTTTATTAATATAACAATATTATACTTTACTATATATTTAATTATTTATTTTTTAATATAAAGTTACTTTATTAATATCATAATATATTTTATTATTATATTAATATTTTATTATGTTAATATTGTAATAATAATTCAGTATATAAAACTATAATGATAATTTATTATTAAATTATAATTATATTTTACTTTGTTAATTTTATATTTCTATAATATTACATATAATTATAATAAATTTATATTATAATAATTTTCAAGTATTTTTAATATTATAACTATATTTTATTATTTTTGTAAGATTTTTTAATATTTATATTTTATTAGTATTCTTAAATTTTATTAATGTTCTTTAGATTTTCTTAAAATTTTATATTATTTATTTAGTTAATATTTTAGTAATATTTTATTATTTATACTAATATTTTATTAATATTATTGTTATAAATAAAATATTAAGATTATTATTTTTTATCTCAATTTATTAATACAATTTAATTTACAATAATAGATTTATTTAATAGTATTTATAATATTTAAATCACTGTTACAGTTAATTTTGTGGTCAACTTTTTCACTTACACTTTTACATTACCAACCAAACACCGTAAAACACAATATACTTTACCATTTACACTTTCACTTTATCAACCAAATACCGTAAAACACAATATACTTTTCCATTTACACTTCACTTTATCAACCAAACACCGTAAAATACAATATATTTTCTCTGCTACAGTTCACTTTTTCCATTCTTATTTTACGACTTACGACTTGCGACGTTTTGCAACGAAACAAACAGGCCCATTGACACGACAAATCTTTAAAAGTAGGACATGGAGACAATTTCACACAACACATACACATGTATGTGTGTCTGGCCTCTGTACATAACACACCAAAACACCTAATGATTGGTTGAACTTGCTTTATCAGAAGTTGGGAAAAAAATAACACCTTAATGATTAACATCTATAGATTCTAATCTTAAACAAAAGAAATTATCTCAAAGTCCAATCCAGTACTCGTCCTTCTACAAACCATGGTGCTCCTCACAAGTTTGCGTGACTAGATTGTGTTAAAATACCATTCAACCTATGTCAAAGGATCCTTTATGTTTATTGAAGCTAGCTGTAGCTTTGACGTCTCCAATGCACAATCTTCAGAACTTTTTAAACTGACTCACTCTAACATATGAATTTTTGGTTCTTTGACCATCTCCAATGTGTCATACATGTTGGCAAGTGTTGTGTCCAGCACGTCTCCAACATGAGGAGATTCACTTGGAATTGTTCGTGCTTCGTATACTATGGTTCCTCAAAGTTCTTACTATTATCATCTCTTGGTTACTTGGAGTACTATAAACTGATGATTTTGAGGTCATCATGTGTCAGACATGGCAATTCTCCAAATTTTAGACAACGGATATTACATGTCTATTTCCTTCAGGTGTGTTGTACCCACATAACACATAAAAGTTTGCAAGGCCTAGTTTGTGTTTACGCAGGAAGAACCTTAAAATGTAAAATAATGAACAAAAATTTGTGTATATTATACATTTTCTAAATGAGCATAAAGTTCTTTATCTTATGCATATATTTCCAACTGAATAAAGATGTATGCATTTGCAACTTGCTAAGCATTTTAAAGGCTCATGTTACTCTCAAGGGGCCCAAGAGTCCTATATATCTCATAGATTGGATTAGACTCTCCTACAGACACACATGTAGGCAAATACTGCTCTGAGCCTAAATCCATGAAAGATGGAAACATCGACACTATGCTGAATGCTTTTATAAAGTTGTGTGTTTTCCCAATAGTAACCATGTTCTGATCATAAAGGGGTTTCACGGTAACTTGTATTTTGGTAATATACATTTTCTCCTATCCAGTAAACACTGTGAAGTTAAAGAAGTCATCTAATCCTACGTGCATGTGCATTCTTGGGCACAGTACTTTTATAACCTTGAAATGATCATGATATCTGTGATATCAACATCACTTTACTTTTCTTGGTTGGAAGCGCTTAAACTGCACAACTCAACTCTTCTACCTTCAAGATATTTCATCTCCCTCTCTGCCAAGTTCTGTTGTGCCTATAATTGCTTTGGTCTAGAATTTGGCACGGACTCCTTCAGATTCGAAGTCTGTTCACAAGTCTAGAATCTTGTCAATCCATTCATGGGTCTTCACACTGTAGCTAAGTCGCTCGGATGGTAGATGCTTGGATGATGGTGGTGGTGTCCACATACTTGTCACACGCGGTTTATGTTTATATGTGATGCATCATGCCTGCCCATTTTGCATATGCGTTTATGATTCATGTGCACCTCAGTATGCGTGAGACGGAGCTATGTTACATGAATATATTTATCACTATTGAATTTTATCTGAGTTGATAAGCAGTACTTTTACATACTTGTCCGTGATTGTATATATTATTTTTCATTGTATTAGGTTATGCGCCGATACAATGTCCCAGAGGCGTACGGGAAGTTGAAGGAACTCACCAGAGGAAGAGCGGAGAGCAATGAGAGCATAAGGCAGTTTATTGACGCCTTGGAATTACCTGAGAAAGGGAAAGTTATTCTCCAGAATTTGACACCCCAAAGCTACATTGGAGAAGCAGAAAAATTAGCCACGGCTACCAATGATTATCTGGATTTGGCGAATAGGTTCAGGCTTTTATAGTCTATATATGAAACAATAACCTGTTTAATGAATGGATGGGATGGAAATTTTACAAATTAACTTCCTGATTCTTGCTACATCCCCTTTGCATTTATGCTGTTAGCAAAGGTGCTTAATAACAAATGAATTTGTATATTTGAATAAGCCCATAACATTCTGAGTGATCTTTACCTCCCAGCCTTGAGTTATTGCTCCCGTTTGGCGCTGAATGGCCGTGGAGTTGCTAATAGCCTATTTGTTTGTTTATTGGAGTTGTGCAGGTAGTTGCTTCTTGCAGTTCACGTTTGCGGTCCTTGCATTGTGTGAAAGAAGAAATTGCAAGCAGGACATTCCGAATACTGTGGCCTTGCTCGAAGTGCTTCAGCTGGAGAACTGAAAAGAAGATTGCTGATCCATTCAGAGAATCAAAGCAAGTATGTTTTCATATGCTACTCACATCACAATATTCCTGAATCATCACAATGCCTGTTTGATACATTCTTTTTGGTTGGCTGAATGATACCTTGTCCTAGTTCTCCTTTAGTTGAGTTGGCTTTTTTAGTGATGTTATTAAAGAATGTATTCATCCTACTTGAATTGGCTTTTTCAGTGATATTATTAAGATGTCTTGCTATTGCTTGCCCTATTTCCTCTTTTTTTTTTTTCTTTTGCACATAATGTCACGCGTGCGAGGGTTCGAACTGATTACCTGTGGGTGAGCAGAGATCTTACGAATTCAAGACTCCCTGAATACCACTTGCGGGAGACTTTTGTTACTTTCTTTTGCCAGTATAATTAAGAGTTGCTGAAATATTGGCCAGCATGCACGATTAAATTGCACCTTGTGCATTTCAAATTGATGCGAATACAGGCCCAGCCCATAAGCATCGTCCATTTCATTTTTTTTCTTTTTTATAAAATGGTGAATTTGAAATCCCCTCATGATCTATCAATAAGAGTTTTATGAAATAAACTGATAAAGGAAAATCTTGTAGAAAATTGGTCTAATAGGGGGGGTAAAGTGTTTGAGCATTATTAATAGCAAATAGATATTTATAAGTAGTTATTTTGAGCATGTCACCCTCTTAGAAGACAGGTTTCTTATGACGAACTAAAGTAATATGATGCAAATTTTATCTTGAGTGATTCTAGCATTCTTCTGTATTGCAATTTTTTTAGTCTATAATGTCTTTCTCTTCTCTCAAACATTTAAACTTTGACTAATAGAATGTTAAACAAAATCCCATCATCAACTTACCCATAATATAACCTGCATTTGACTTGATCATACACTAGCATTTAGCAGTTGTCTTCAAGTGCTCTTGAAACATGACTATCTTACAATATTATTATCAAAACTTAATTCATCCACACATATTGGACCTCCCAATTTGAACATCTTGAAGTCAACATGGCTCAGCTAATTTACTAATCCTACCACAAGCACAGATTCCAACGGCAACTAATCTATCACCTAATGGTAAAAGCAACACCTAATCCCTTTTACCGCGTGCACAGTTAGATTAACCTTTAGAGAGTTTCAGCCTTGTAAGCAAGCAAAGTTAGACCTCAAACCCCACAACAAAAGAAAAATCTCAGGTCAAAATATTGAAGAACCTTCCTCTCTTGTATTGTTATCAAACTTCCTACATTACTCAGAAGCCGAAAGCATGTAAACTTTTGGAAAGCTTAATTAGTCTCGAGGATCAGTTAAGGTTGGTGTTCACATTGATTGGTTGGAACACGTTATGTTAAGCCATCAAGTTAACGATGTAGGAATCCCCATGTGCTTTGATAGTTATGGTACCTTTCATCCGGTTGATACATACACCGATGATTTTGATGCTGCTAGATATGTTTGAGAGATATTGCATGATTAAATAAGCAAGGGTTGACATCAAGGTGGCTGGTTTCTTGTTGGGCATTTCCCTTGGAAGTTGGAACACACAAGTGATGATGCAAGTGTTGTGAAGCTTTTGGTTGGCAGGTAGGTAAGTTGCCCTTTGTAGGTCTGGGTCTTACCTGCTATATTGTCTATATGTCATGTTATCCATGGTGGGGCTCTGGTTGGATTGTCCAATTGCACATACAAGGGCTTGAGAGAGAGAGAGAGAGAGGGCAAGTTCTCTTAGAACTGCTTAGCTAGCTAGTTTGTCAATGAGGAACTTTGTAGATTAGCGATAATGCACGTAAAATTTGTGGGTGATTAGAACTCTTAAAGCTGTTTTTTCACGTGTCGCGAGCAATTAAAAAAAGGAAATAAACAGAGATCCAGCAACTGTAACTGGGATGTGATCTGGAGCCGGAGAGACTTGATGAATGTTAATGTGTGGGGAATTTTCTCTGGTGCTTCTCAAATCCAAGACACTGTTGCAGAATGGAGATGATTTGATGTCTTGGAGAGTGTATTAGTGCTTGGAAAATGAAAGGCACTGAGAATATGCATATGATTGCTAGAGTCATATTCATTCAATAAAAAAAACAAAAATGCACGGTTGTAAAGGGCTCACAAAACATCTATTGCTTCTACACTTTGTGCTTAGCCCTACACTAGGGAGCTATCTGATGAGAATAACCTTCGTCAACCCCCACCCTGTGCGCGAGAAAAAACAGTTTTGATCGCGTGCAAACCCTAGAAACTCATCATCATTTATATCATCTTCTTGTCCCCAAAACAAATTATCTTCTATCTCATCAAAGAACAAAAAGAATCCGACTTTTCTTCAGAATGGATGGTCAATTATGTATTCGGCGTCGAACAAAAGTGAAACCGCAACCCTAATCAAGATGAAGAAAGGAAATTCACTTGGAATTTTGAAGATGTTAAGTTTTAGAAAGATTGGATTCGCCCCTGCAAAGCATGAAGTTAATATATGCTATTGACAAACAACTAGACTCTATCATCCAACTTCTTACCGAATTGTGAAGGAAATGACCCAAATCTCATACTCAAATACTACCAAGAATCAGATTTACACTAAGATAGCCAACAGGATATTTCCTTCACTGTCAGATTGCTCAGATGTGCATATGAAGCGATTTGCAACAAGTCCAAATTTTAACAGCATTTCAACAAATGAATCAAGGTTCACTGGCTAATTATCGATCTTTGCCGTTGGGTATTATTTTCTTTTTTTAAAAAATATTTTTTTGATAAGATTCTTCTGTCCATATATTTCAAATGATTAGACTGAATAATATTCTGGCTGGGGTCATTTTGATACTATATACTCTCTTAAGGCCTATCAAGAAATTGACCCCTCCAATTTGTGCTTCTTTTGAGCTGTCTCTCTCATTCAGGCTGAGAGTTGGGGCTTGGCATGAGGAGGTTGTGATCCTTTCCCCCATCATCAAATTAATCTTCTTGAATATCTTTTGGATTTTATATAATTGAATCTCATTTATTCCACGTGTGAAGATTTCAGCAAGTAATTGCAAAAGAAAGAATATCCTGTTGCATGAATGAGAGACAAGGGCCTTTAGTTGACAAGTATGACATTTTGAGTGATCACAAGGTATATGATGAGATTTTTGCAAGTGGTTGTTAGATCATTAGTTCACATCATAATAATGAATGTTGGGGTATCTGGTGTGTATATGAAAACAGACAAATACTAGCAACAAGGACAAATAAAATGCCCATTCACCAAGCTCATTTGGGGCATTAAAGCACCGCTGAAAGTTAGGGCTTTCATTTGGCTGGTCATTAATGTTGCTATTCTTACTTGGGATAATCTCAAGAAACGGGTTGACAGGGTCCTGACATTTGTGTTTT